>JAAGNO010031011.1:37951-57335 GCA_033439905.1 Ceryle rudis
AAAAACAAAAAACAAAAAACACCACCATGCTTTCTACCACCCTAAACACCAGAATGGGTTAAATATTAAATTAAAAAATAAAAAAACCAAACAAACCACACACATATCAAACAAACAAACCAACCCCCCAACACACACAAAAAACCCACAAACCAAACAAAAAAAATAAACCCAGCAAAACAAAGATAGCAGTATATTTCAAACCCTAAATTAAATTTTACTATGCAGCAAAACAAACCGATCCAAATTATTGTTTTGATAATTTTGCACCGGAGTTTTAAAAATCAAGAATATTCCTAGTATATAAAATATCTGTACCTTATGCAGACTTCTTTGAATCCCTTACACAAATCAGGTACATCTCAAATTTTACTATACTCTAACATGCCTATTAAACATTAAAGTGACTTCATATGTTGACTTCATAAATCATCTTAAAAGTAGTCAGATACCAAAGATCAAAGCTTTTTAGACTTGCACTGTGCATGCCGAATTTGCTTATTGATATCAATCGTAGTGTTTTCTGCTGCAGACTTCGTTCTTGGTGAGCTTAGAAACTTCGGATGCAGTAAGAAATGTAGCATGTTCTGCAGTGGGGAAAGGCTTAACATGAGCAATGACAGAAGAAAATATATACTGAAAATGTATTAATAATGTAAAACATCTGAAAACCAGCAAAGGAGAAGCAGTTTGGCAGTGTTGATTTTGTTAAACCACAATATGGTACTAAAGATAGTGAAGGGAATTCCTCCAGCATTGTTCCTGCCTGTTTCTTGAAGGTTCTGCACAGGACTGATTTGTATCCCATCAGGATCTCAGGTTCATCCAGCAAGATGGCATAGGCTCAGAGTTCACAGCGTAATCAGGCCATTAGTCATTGTTGGGGAGGTTGTTTGTTTGGGTTTTTTTTAATGAAAAATAGCTTTACTTTTTCAATGTTGGGTAACAATGAAAAAAAAAAAGTTAAAATTGCAGCTCTGTACTTTAGATACCTACCTTGTGAATATATTCACTGTGGCCTGTTTTCTTATGTGTTCCAGCGAATAAACCCCTACGCTTACACTATTGTCCAAGAGATAGTTTCAGCCGTTCTCTTAAAAAGTCTCATAAAATTAAATATTTTTTTTATTAGATCCTGTGTCTTAAAGGCTAAAAATTAATTACATGGCTCCCTCATCTTGGTTTTGTAAGTACTAATAATTACTGTCAGTACTTTTTATTTCAATACCTTATTTCATGTGTCAAGTGCAGCAGCTCTGTTGAAGTTGTAATAACTTCTACCTTAGAATTCCTTTTATTAGAGAAAGTTTTATTAGATCAAGTCCCCAAAGTAAAAGTTCTTTCAGGCAGCACCAGAAGTCCCAGAAGCATATGATGCTGCTTCTTTGGCATGACACCACTGTGGAGCTTGTCTCAGGAGAAACTCCTTTTTTAGGCAAGCATGCAAATCTCTTCTGTGCTGGGGCCACCAGTTAATGCCAGTGAGGATGGTGATTCTTTTTTTTTTTTTTTGATAGCTAGGAAATAAGCTGTGTGCTGACAAATCCATTCCACAATTTGAGAAATTGTGAGTATGTTTAAGTGGGGAAGGTATCAGTAATTGCTCAAAATGAAAGGTCCTGAAACTGTACATGAGGTGTAAAATAACAGCCAAGAAACAGCTGCAAAATTAGCTTAATTTGTGACAAAATACTTATTGCAATATATTTGACTTCAGGCAGCCGGAGCCATCCCTGGGAAGTGTTCAAAGCAATATGTTAACATTTCTTTTGATAAGAGAGACCTTCAGGCCTTGGAATTTCTTTTCCCATTACCACCTCCAACAAGCAGCACAGGTCACCCTAAATCCTGTGTGCCTGGGTTGGTTGAATGAACTTTCTAGTCTTAATGGTAATGTTCCTGCTCCTAAGGGAAACAGATGAATTTTCTCAAAGCTGGAACAAAGCTTTTAATTAAAAAGAAATGTTGTGGAATGTGCTGTTTCTGAAGAAAACTGAAAAATATTTTTTATGCAATAGTAGGAGTCTTTTTAAAAAGAAAACCTCCCTAATTTCCTGATTAAACAGAATTGCAAGTGAATGCTAAAGTAAACATGCAAACTCTTAGCATTTCTTCCTTAATTAAAAAATAACCTGCTAAACAACTTAAAGTAACAAGATATATTTAGCTGTAAATGTGTAATCAAGTCTAGAATCCGTTAAGAAATTATTTTATGTATGAATACTTAGACTTCGAGTGGACAAGAGTCACAGAGTGACTTTTGGTTATCAGTTACAGTTTTTTGGAGACAGGAATGTATCTAATGCGGTTTCTGGAACATGGTTTGCATAACTAACTTTCCCCTTTTAGAATCTCTTGATAGAGAAAATGCATTGTTTCCATGATCCACCTATCTTTAAACAGAATTCACACAAGGTTCTTAGAATTTTGTGTTTAAATCAAGCATTGTGCTAAAAAAAAAGTGACCTGTTGATCTGCAGCAGCATCTCAGAAGTAGGGAAATCATTAGGTTTAATTAGGATCAAATAGTTATTGAGCACTGGTAGATGAATTGAGTGTATTCAGTAATGGAGAAATTGTTTGTGGGTGATCTACTGTGGTAGTAACTCACGAGGCATGCATGATTGAATAAATCTGCTCAGAGATTCCTTTCCTTGTGGATTGTTTTTCATTTAGAGTATTTTTATTAACATAGTTTTGCCATCATTCTTGGATATCTGAATCAAAATTTATTTTGAAGGCTCTCTAGTTAAATTGATAGATTAAGGTGCCTAAGGGCATTGTATCCCCTCATGCATTCTTAAGTATCATTTTTTAGCTGTAATAAAGTGCAAGTATGGGGAAAGTATTGGTAAGTGAGGTGATGAGAAATGGGTTTACCCATCAAGAGCTTGTGCACTGCATCTTTAGTGTCTGAGAATAGTAGTCTGTGATCATGAACGGAACAAGAAGCACTTAAGAACCCAGGTAAAAAAACTAAATATGATTTATAGCTTAAACTTTTTTAATTATAGCCTTCTGGCTAAATTCTGTCCATTATTGCTGAGGCATGTTTCAAGTTTATTTACCGTCAGTCAGTCACTACTGAGAATAAAACTTTGTTCACTAACTTCAAGATGTGACCTTGAATGTTTACAACAGACACTGTTGTTCTGTTCTTACTGAGGGATGGAACTATCACTCTAATTCAGAATTGTCTTATTTTCAAGCTACAATTGTGTCTTTAGTAAAGATAAATAGATGAAATCAAGTGTAAAGGCACACGATGGTATGGATAAGCTGAATGGAGGAAATGCTTCAGCCAGCAGTGATCTGGACTTACTCATCAGCTGTATAATGTTCTCTAGATTGATGCCAAAGCTTTACCTAAGTTACAAGATTTCAGAAGGAAGAACTGCTACTAATTTTTTGTCATGTCTTAGTTCTAGAATAGTAACTCTAGATTTGTAACAGTAAGTAGTGATCATAGGACTATCTGACGTCTATTTAAAAATAAAAAATAAAAATTCAAAATTAGTGCTGACCTTTTCCAAAAAAAACCCAAGAAAACCTGCTCAAAGAGAGTTGGTTTCTGTGCTTAGTCTCCAAACCCCAAAGACATTATCTTTGCAAACTAATGAAGATATGATTAAGCATTGTAGCCAGTGGCACCCTTTTCGAAGATTTAAATGTAAATGTAAGGGTTGGAATTAGGTCAGCTATTTCCTGGCTGTGCTTTTCTAATAATGCTTGGCATACTGCTGAAGCTATAGAAAGCAGTTATTTCTGTTCCTGTAAAATTGTTGAAGAACAGTGGAAGGAGAGAGCAGTTTGAGAATGGCCCGATGGCTGTGAGTGCAGGATGCTGATGGAATTTTCATTTGAATCTCTTGGTCATTGAGAGACTTGGACAAGTTTGAGAAGTCGGCCCATGCGAACCTCATGAGGTTCAACAAGGCCAAGTGTAAGGTCCTGCACCTTCAGGATTTGGGGCAATCCTCAGTATGAATACAGGCTGGGGGATGAAGGGTCTGAGAGCATCCTTGAAGAGAAGGACTAGGGGGTACTGGTGAATGAAAAACTGGACATGAGCTGGCAATGTGCGCTCACAGCCCAGAAAGCCAACCACATCCTGGGCTGCATCAAAAGAAGCATGGCCAGCAGGTCAAGGGAGGTGATTCTCCCCCCTCTACTCCATTCTGGTGAGACTCCACCTGCAGTACTGTGTTCAACTCTGGAATTCTCAGCACAAGAAGGACATGAACCTGTCAGAGCAGGTCCAGAGGAGGACCACAAAAATGACTAGAGGGATGGAGCACCTCACCTTTGAGGACAGGCTGAGAGAGTTGTGGTTGTTCAGCCTGGAGAAGAGAAGGCTCTAGGGAGACCTTGTAGTGGCCTTTCAGTATTTAAAAGGGGCCTTTAAGAAAGATGGGGACAGCCTTTTTAGCAGTGCCTGTTGCAATAATACAAGGGGTAATGTTTTTAAACTGGAAGAGGTAGTTTTAGATTAGATGTAAGGAAGAAGTTCTTTACTGTGAGGGTGGTGAAATGCTGGAACAGGTTGCCCAGAGAGGCTGTAGATGCCTTATCCCTGGAAGTGTTCAAGGTCAGGCTGGATGGGGCTCTAAGCAACTTCATCTAGTTGGAGATATCCCTGCTCACTGCAAGGGAGTTGGACTAGATGACTAGTTGGAAGGTTCCTTCCAACCCAAACCATTCTGTGTTTAAAAAGGTAATGGGGTAGTTTCATCTCTGCTAGTGAAGCGATGAGTTCAAAAACTATAGGATCCACACATGAAAGACACTGAAATGATAGCTGTGAAGATCTCTGACAGACATCTGTCAACAACCCGCAGTGATTAGTGCTTGTAATCCCAACAGCAGCTCTGTTCAGCATTTAAATAACAAGTGAGAAGAGGCTGTAGTTTTCCAAGTTTAATAAGGGCTCTATGATCTAAGTACTATTTTTGGATGGTCCAATGGGTACAAACCCTTAGAAGTTTTACTCACTGGCTAAATGCTTTGTGAGGTCTGTTTGTGACAGCAGCCCAGCTGTTTGCTTTCAGATCCCCCAAACACATGCAATCTGGTAACTGATTTAGCACAAGGACAGGCATTATATCAGCAGGAGCCAGAATAAAAGTGCTTGTCAGTGCTAAGTCACTGAAAATTCTTTGTTAACTAGGTGTTCACAGGTGCTCAAGAAAGCCCAACCCAAGTTTTTGTGTAGTTCTTTTCATCCTATTCTGATTCCTAAGTGCTTTCCAATTAATTGTATTAACATTCTCCTAGTGCACCAGGCTAGTGACATTAAGACCATCTCAGAACTAGACCTTGTCAAATAAGGTAATTGCTAAAGAAAAAATGGACTTAGGAAATTTTTTTTTGTGGCTGCTGAAGGAAAGGTATTTCCAAAAAAATGTTCTATCACAGGATGGGAATGTTTTTATTAAGTTTTATAGAAATATCGTTCTACTTGGCAAACTCTACCTGATATACAGCAGATGAATGTTTTGTAAGTTAATGCTGTTGCCACTTGAAACAGGGTTTGGAGGTTTGTCTAAGACAAACTAAAAAAATGCAGAAGCTGCATGAGTGCTGGTAGTAGGGGTAGTGGTTGGTGGAAATTTTCATTATATTTGGGTTATACAAAACAGCAGTTACTCAGAAGCTTGCCACCTCTTCCAAGCGTCGGAAAATATTTCATGGTTCCTGGTGTTGTGCTCAACTTTTACTTCTACAGCTGAATGGTGAATACATGTGCAGAAACAGGATTTGATTGTTAGTCTGTTAATGTTTTACATTCAGTCAAAATAGGTCCGTGTAAATGCTGAGGTTTATTTACTGAGCTACTCTGGACCCAGCAATACAGGCATAGTAATGGAAAGTTTCCTGTGGCTTGTCTACCATCTTCAGTTTGGGGATTAGGGGTCTGTTAGGAGACATCTCAGAATTTCTTGTGAGCATCTGGAAGCTACTCCAATTGATGTTGTTGGCTGCCTAGTGCTATATACAACCAGATGCCCTTCCCTTTCACATTTACCAAAGTGAATCTCATAAGAGATTTTCTATGTTAATTATATTCGTTAAGAGTTTCCTAATTCCTCCTTACGAACGTTTCGTTATGAGGCCTCCAGTTCTGTCAGTGGTTTTGGAAACAGTTAATTTCTAATTAGCCTTTCCATTTATAGCAAACTTGAGATTACTGTGATCAGCAAGGTGATCACTGTTCAGGACAGTTGTTCTGAGTGAAGCTTAGTTACAGATGTTATACACTTACTTTGTGGCGTCCTGAAAGTTAACTTTAATTGTATTGACCTTTAAAGAGAATTCTAGTGAAAATTCTAAAATTTTTATCAAGGAGGGGGAAAAAAAAATCCAGAAGTTCTTTAAATTATGTATAGGTAAATAGCACTGCAACTGTTGTTATGGTGAAAGTGCCCTTTATTAAGCAATGATAATATGTATTTTTTTTGCTATTTAAAAAAAAAAATTACATACTGGAACTGCAATCTGTCACATAAACACTATATGCCCATATAAAATTAAGAGGAAATTGTCTTCTGCACATTTGTGAACATAGTTTTCTTTGTTTTTTGTGGAAAGAGTCTGTGTTAAAGTTTCTGACGCTCCAGCCTTAGTACCAGAAAATGTGAGAACTAAGACCACTGTAAAACTGAAAGCAGATATGTCAGTTTTGGCTGCAAGAATGTCTTTTCCATTAGAAATACAGACTCAATACCATCTCTGCCCAACAGCTGCTGCTTAGAAACTCCACCCTGAGGACAGCAGCTGAACCACTCTGTAGACTAAATTAGAATAAGAGTGTCTGATGAGCATCTGAGAATGATAGCTGAAAGGCAAAGCTCATGACAGCTGGATCAGTGAATATAGGCATTCATGCTTAGTGTTCTGCAAAGACCAGCATTTGAGGTCCTGGTGAATAAATAAGGAGCATAGAAGTGTGGAGAAGACGCAAGATGCATTTTGTAATGTGGCCTATAATTACATGCACCATTTCATGTATGTGGTACCAATTCCATACATAGTTTCTAGCATGATAGTCCTCGAGTTTACCTGAGTATGGAATTTGCGTGTGACTTTTCTTTGTGCATATGCAAATTTTATCACTTACTTTCACACACAATCATCTGAAAAACGGTGAGGACACCTTGTTGTATGTACCATAGTGTACTCATCTATGGACTGGGTTAAGGCTGTCCCAAAATCATACCCAACTCTTACAACCTGCGATGGATATGCGTTCTGGTTATGAAAGAAATTATTGGACAAAACACTTAGCATGCTCCAACCATAATGTTTTAATTTATTTTCTTTCTCAGTTCTTGTGTGTTCCATCCAGAGAATATCTCAGACACCACATTGATTGAAAGCAGACTCTTCAACTAGGTATTGATAATATTCTGTACAACTCAATGTGTCTAATGAAGCAAGGCATGCTACCTTCAGGGCTATAGCTATGTTTTGGCATAAAAATATGACCTTGACATGCTTTGAGCTGCACAATGAGCTAGTCGATAGGAAATGACTACAATTTGTAGTCCTATACATTCACAGAGACATGATGTTCCCAAACACAAAGAGAAATAAAAGCTGAAAAAAGGTGGCTTATCACTCTTAAAATATTGAAATAAATTATATTTCCATTTGCTACAGTATAAAATAATCTTTGTTAGCAAGTCATGTATAAATTGGGATTATCAGACAATCCTTTCAAGGGATTAATGGAATAGAATCTCAAAGGAGGTTGCTTCCAATTTTGGAGAAAAGAGTAACTTTGGTGTTAAAAATTGAGGCCAATAACTGTCATAGTTTTGTTCATAACTTACTGTAAACGATGGGCACAACTCTAAAGTACTGCATTAACTTTTTGTGTCTGTTTTTCATGTAAAACTTTACAGCTGTTTAAAATAGTCTTTTTACAAGTTCGGTTCTGAGATGCTTTTGGAAATCATATGGATAGTTTTGAACTACAATATATTGGTCTTTTAAGTGTGTCTCTGTTCCTGGAATGACAGGGTAATACATTCATTGTGATGGAAATATGTCATTTTAAGCTAAAATCTTGACACTGTAGTACAGTTTATAGCTTAACTGACTTAAATTCTTAGCATTCAAAAGTTATGTGTGTCAATAAGGTAAAGACAATAGGCTTCTTTAAAAACTTGCCTCCATTTACATGCCTCCCTTCAGTTTATGTCAATGATTTTGATTCTTAATCTCCTTTCAAAACTAGTAGATTAGTCAAAAACATGCAGAGGTGAAATCTTTCTCCATGTGTTTCTTGTCTCCATTTTCATTATTAGAGGTGTATTTTGACCTTAGCTGTGCTGTTGTTTGAGATCTTGGAGTTTGCTACAGTAATAGGTAAATGTCTGTGGGGTTTGCTGCTATGTGTTACTCATCACTGCCTTCTTGGTTGAAGTTTTAGGTCTGTGCTTTTTCTTGTCAGACATTGGTTTTAGCTCTTCTGGCCAGCTGGATGCATTTGAGAAGCTCTCAGAGATAACTGCTGAGCATGTGTAGACTGCTGTTAGTTTCCCAGAGAGCACCAAGGCTCTTATTATACTACTGCAGTTATCCCGTTATGTGAAGTTAAATATGCTCTTAAATGTTTCCTGGTCTCAGTTGGGTACCAGCTAGCCCATGAACATACAGATCTGGCCAAAATGCCTTCAGGCCTGGTCTCTTCATCAGCTCTTTCCCCAGTTGTCTTTTGTCTTAGATAAGACTTGGTATCTTGTATTCCCCTTTTGTAACAAACTGGCTTTTCCCATTTGTGACTTACTTCACTCTTCAGCACACTTTTTACTCATCCTTCTCTTTCTGGGACCTTTTTTTTCTGAAAAAAAGCAACCTAAAGCGATTGTGTTACTCTTCACCAGTTCACTAGGTGACCTATTACTTTGACATTTTTCACCACTTCCATCTCTCAGTACTTTAGAGGCAGAAGAGAAGATAAACCTGAGCTTAACCATCCCATGAAATTTGATTGCTCTCTCCTGAGTGGGAGCCATCAAGTGTTAGTGGTTGCATGTTGTCTCTTCTCTGAAAGATAAGCAATGTGTTAACTCTTCCTATACTGTAAAAGTGTTAAAACCTCATTTAGAGTTCATAACCGTATCCAGAGATTTCCCTAAGGCAACTGGAGAGTTTTAGTTTCTCTTCTGCAATGCTGTGTTATATGTGGCTTTGTCTTGTGAATAAAAATACCATGTATATTGTAGTAGGTAAATCATGCCCATGGTCCTGATCTTTTAGGCAAGTCTGATGGTGGTATGCTGTGTATGGATTTGTTATACTATTTATATGCATTTTTCCCTCAGAAAATATTTATAAATGTTTTATATTCTTAGAGTTGCGGTAGATGCTATAGTCACATAGTTAACTATACTGCATAAATACAAAGTAGTTTCTTTTATACTTTTTAAGGAGTCCAAATTCAAACCCCAAAAATGAAATCTCACTGTGAATCATCCAGTAGAGTTTACATTCCCACACATTTTGGTATTTCTGTTGCATGAAGGGAGATGCATCATTTTCCCTGGCTTCAATAAGTCATGCAGTGCAAGAAGATGGGTGAACTGTAGACCTTATTTGTTTTAAAAACACTTTTCCAAGCTCAGAGCTTTGCTTTTGATTCAACAGTCTTAGTGAAGAATTTGGCTAGATGTTGAACATCTGCGTCTTTAGCCTTAATGAAAAATGTGAATGAAGAAAAAAAGGAGCTCTACAATTTAGCTATGACGCATTTGCGTGCTTTGCCTCTTAGGCTGCTCTGACTGTTTAGGGTATTCTTCCCTATATGACATAGGCCAAACGCTTCCAAAATGTTACAGGGCCAGCATCCATGTCGCTGCTGCCATAATTTACTTCAGTATAGAAATCCAGCCTCTGCTCTATTGTATAGGGAACCTAGATGGGACAGTGAGGTTGGAATTTCTGAAATTCATTAAAGGTCTGTGGAAGAAAAGTGAATGTGCAATGAGGATACAGATACTGAACAAAGTGCAGAATTGTGCTAGCTCTAGAACACACAACACATAAATATGGCACTGTACCAGAGCTAGTAAGGATTAAATATCTTTTGTTCTATAGTATGCTTTAGAAACCTGGAGGATTGGAGTGACATTAGCTTGAGGTTTCTGTGCTATGCTGATTGAATTTTACTTGCATACACAGAAGGCCGTATACACTAAACTCAGCAATTAAATTATTATATGTCTGGGTTCTTCAGATGACTTGGAATACCAGTCTAAAGATTGTATCCCAGTTCTGTTTTTTCTGTCATTACGTGCTTGGTCTCCCTGGGAATTCTTCAAGAAGGTGTTGGCACTTGCACATACATCTCTTGTTAAAGAGCATTTACTTGTGCGTGCTCTGTCTCATTAACAGACAGCACTGTATCTCTGTTACCATTAGTAAAGTTTAGTCAAGTATTTGTCTGTTTACTCCCAATGGCTATTGTGTTCTGAATTTGAGTTTATTCAGCAAGAGGTTTTGGGTGGTCTGTATATTTGTTTTTCTTGGTTTCTTTTGCAAGTGTACCTGATATTCATGACATTTATAAGTACCAAAAAAAAATATATAAAAGCTCAAGCCACCCCCCTTCCACAGTTCTAGAAGCCAATGCAGAAGAAATTGTCTAATTCTTAACTTTATAGATAAGTATTTGTTTTTCTTTTTTAAAACGAACATTCCTTTTTGTTTTGATTTTTCTTCTTTGAGCAGCTAGTGAAATACTTGTATGTGATACAAAAAAATACTACATATACAGGATGAGATGTGTTTATGTGTATTGTTTGTGGAAATACTATATGCTGCACATGATACCATCATCTTGTTTTCTCATGGGCTGGAGTCTTCCATCATCTGTATTTTATACGTGTTGTTACTTAACCCATTGGAGGGTGTAAAGGGTGGGGTGGGGAGGGGTCTGCTCCTGCAGCCATCAGGATATTGACCTCATGAAAACTATGCTGCTAACATATTTTTAATTTGAAGTAACAGTCAACATACAGTTAAGTGCCTATACAGCATGGTGTATAGATATATGATGAGCAATATGTACAATATGAAGGACAGATTAAGAGGCTGGATAAAAGTGAAGGTATCAACAAAATCTGACATTTGGAATTTATCAAAGGCAGAGAATATTACATATTAGCAAGACATCCTGGTTCAGCCCTGAGGTTTTGTCACCTCGTCATTGATGTTGTGAGTTTCTTGGTATTGCAGATACTTTGTGTGTGAAATAAGGTGGGGGGAGGGTCTGAAGAAAATGATTTTTGTCAGCTCTTCAAATGAGCCAGGCATCCTCATTTACATCTGCTGTCTTCTTTTCCTATTACCATAAATACAACCTTTAATGTACTTTATTAAGACAAAAGCAAGGCAGAACTATGCAAACCAATGGAAAAAGGGTCTGTATTTGAGAGCCTTTGGGGAAAAAAATACTAATAAGTGTCTACGTAGTATTTGCTATAATTTTCCTTTATTTTATTGTGCATGTTAAATAGTTTATTTCTAAAACTACTAGTACTAGTTTGTCAGCAGACAATAGCTATGAATATATAAATAGCCCATAATATGCATGATGTCTAGCCTTATGTTAGGCTGTGCCCTGTGCCAAATGTTTTAAAGCATTGAAATAAATTAAAAACATTTTTATTACTCTGAGGGAAAGACTGTTACATCTTTCTGAATTCAGAAGTGCATTAGGCTTGGTTTAGTTTTTTTTAATTGCTTCTATTTTGCAATAGATGCATGCAGTTTTTCAATATTAACATAATTTAATATTTATTATAAAGCATGATAAGTAGTGCAGTATCAAATGGTAGCTGCCATTATTTTTATTCAACTTGACAGCTAATTTGCAAGCTCCCTCACCTCATGTGATGCTACACCTTTTAATATTCTGGTGGTTGAATCCTCTGACTCCAGCAGGAAATGCAAATTTAATAGGATATCAACAGAATTCTTTTGCATAAGCAGCCATATTCAGTATGTTAGGGGTCAAAGATAAATGAGTTCCCATTCAATGCAAAGGGGTGTGGGGGGCAGGGAGAGAGAGAGACAGACAAAAGAAGGAAAGGAAAAAAAAATCTTGTGGTTTCCACTAGAAAATTTTGTAAGTATTCCCAGTCAGGTATGTAGGGATATCTGACTTTATAGGTTCCCACCTAATAGGACTGCCCCTTTGTAACCACATACCAGACAAGAAAGCTTTGGATGCTTTTACTATATAAAGATATGTTCACATCAAGGAGTTTGACTGTCATTTTTGTAAACGGAAATATTGTTTATTCTTAGAAAAGGAACAACATCTTGTGGCTAGATATGGAAAAAATATTTGGGGTGGACATTTTTGGAATGAATTAAAGAAAAGAAATATTATGCATAAAATGCTTGACAAAGCAGAAAGTATAAAAATACCCGTGAACTTGCTCCACTGCAAAACTGCAGAGTTAAAGCTGCTTTTCCAGTTCCTACAGTAGTTAAAAAAATGTTTAGGCTGCTTTTAAGATAGCTAACTCAGTTAGTCCTCAGTTAACTGTGTGCAAGAAGAAAATGTCTGCTTTCTAATATGCAAAACCAGTGCTAGAAATCTGTTTAACAGGAGGTTTTTCCCTTAGAAATCTGATAGATTTAGGCCTACAGTACATGCTTACTTTTATCTTGGTAATAATCCCATCCTTATACAGAAACTCATGTGCTTATTATGTCTTGGAGAAGACCATGCATTTTATGAGCATATATTAAAGACTTTGAATCAGAGCTCCAATATTTTTAAATTAGGAAACTAAGAGTTGAAACCTGCTACAGGTCTGGTATTAGCCAGTATTACAGCTTCAGATGTTTGATCTGGAAACCTGAATTTCTCCACAGTGTGCACAGCAGCCATGTCTACTAAATACACCATAGCAGTGTCTGTAACAGGGGAATACATCAACACAGTTGTACATAGACAAAGAAATTATCTGAAGGCAGTAGTTTTGCTTCACCTTTATTTTCCTAATTTGTCAAATTCTTGCAGATTGTCTCTTGTCAGAAAACTGTTGTATCATATGGAATAATTATTCTTATTTCACTATAAGCTTTTTTAAACAGGCTAAAATTGCTAAGTAAGCAGCTTTTAGGCTGCAGATTCTGTTTACCACTTCGGGAGCAAAGCTCACCCTTGGCTGCCTTATTCTGTGTGCAGAATCCATATATTATGCCTGAACTATTGGCAGCCACAGTGGGGACTGCAAGGTGCTTAACCAAAGATATGCAAAGCCCAAGACAGTCCTCTGTTGATGTTGCAAGCTCAGTTCTGCAGTGTAACTGGAAAATAGCAGCATGACATGGTATTAGTACAAACCCTTGAAGCCAGTGTCCTCATTTGAGAACTTGTGGAAATCAAAGGTTATTTTGGGACCTTTGCATCCTCCAGATATGGTTCATAAGACGTACAACAGCCTCATCTGTCTTAAGACAGCAAAGGAAGCTCGCTTCAGGCTTTTCTATCATCCAGCTCTTGAGTATTCTTTTTGCCTATCTGTCCTACTAGGGGAGGGTGGATTTTCAGCAAAGGTGACTGTAGTCAGAGCACTAAAATCAGCTAGGGCTGCTCTACCTTTCAAAGGAGATAATCTGCCTAAATACTGTGCTGCCTGAGCCATACAGGCTGTAGACAAGGCAGGAACAGTGACTTGCTGCCTTACTCTTCAGCTCAGCTCTCTTGGGCCAGTGTGTCAGAAAGTGTTGTATTGTTTGGCCAATGCTTGCTTACGGGAAATGTCTGGTTAAGTGATTGCATGCCATGGAACAAAAAAGTCTGGAAATTGCTACAATAGTTGTAAATTAATTCATTATTTGAGACAAAGTCAGGTGACACTAGAGTTTCTGTAGTACTCGAAATTTAATATCTATTCTGAGATTAAGTATTTGGGAAGGAAAGCAGATTATAAAATAAGCAGCATACATATCTTAGCATAGTTACTAATCTTGCTTCTGGTGCTTCTTGTGGCCTTCCTCTACATTGATTTAATTTCTTCTTTCATGAAAAAGTAAAAATTTAAAGCATTCTTCTCTGCTTTTTCTTTTAAGAGTGTACTTTCAAAATTGTGTGGAACTGGGACTTTCTGATACACTTTTCTCGAGTATGATCCGAACATTTCCTCTTAGTACATACAGGATGAAAAGATTTTAGTGAAAGGGTTTAATGAATCTCATGAAACAATTGTTTACATACAAAAAGCGATTTGCACATATGCAGGCTGGGGATATTTCTGAATAGGACCCACAGTCATCTAATTAGACACGCATGGTATTAGTAGGCATTTGTAGTACTCGCAGGACTAGTCCAAGGACAAGGGATCCCTGCTGAAAATTTTCCATTAAAAAGATAATTGCATAGCACAAGGCTTTTCTAAAAAGCCTGCCTAAAATCTTTCTTATTTTTAATTAGGTGCTGAGAATCTAGATCTAAAGGACTTAAAAAAAAAATAAATTCTCTTTTCCTAGGTATTAAAACTAATCATGCTGGCAGTGACTGTGGAATTGTGAAAAATTCAAAGCAGAGTTGCTTTGCTTACAGTTTTATGACATGACATCTGATGAGCCTGATGCAGTTGAATGATTGGTATATACTGATGAATTATTTCATATTTTGCATTGCAATACGACAAACCTATATGTTATAGTTAATAACTACAGTACCTAGGTGTGTGTTACCAGTACCAGGAGGTTCCACACATTTTATATTTTTTCTTAAGTGAGATTTCTGGAAATCTAAATCTGTAGGACTCGTCTGTGTGAAAAAATGACAAAGTGTGAGAAACTGTCCAGTCTGGTATGACCCTCGACAGGACCTGATCTGAAAACATGGTTGGGTTGTGTGTTAGGTGGGGAAAGTGTGATCTGTTTACAAAAAAAAACAAAAAGAAACAAAAAAAACCAACTAAACAAAAACCCCACAAACAACAGCACAGACAAAACATCAGTTACTGTGAAAGAGGCTGTTAAATGAATTAAAATGTTGTCATCACTGTGACTGGTAGCATCAGTGTGAATTACTAAAACCGGATAGTTATAGAGGATTTTGCACAACTTAAGTCAGAATTGGAGAGCAACCAATGGTGTGATACTGAAGAACTTCTACCATGAAATTTAGATAGGACCTAAAAGAAGTATAGTGAATTTCAGGTAAGTCAGTGTAGGGATTATGTTGAAATGATCTATTATTCTTTCTCAACATAATGAAGAGATGTAAAGACTTAGCTGTAGCCTAGTTATGAAGGAAATGAAAGACAATATTTCACTACTATACTTCAATGAGTTTCCTTCTGTGTATTTATTAAGATTAAATTCTGTTTGGAGTCTATGTCTTAAAATAAATGAAAGGTGAAACACTCAACAGTAATAGCATATTTCACTAGAACTGTGAAGAGAATCACATCACTCATAGAATAAATAAGGTCATGTGGTACCTCTGGAGATCTCCTGCAATCTCCTGCATAAAACATGGCTAATCTTGAAGTTAGATCAGTTTCCACAAGACTTTGTGTCTCAGATTTAACTATCCCTAAGGATGGAGACTGAATGGCTGGGCCTGTTCCAGTGCTTGACTACTCTTGTGAAGCTCACTTTCCAAGTCCAAAATTCATAATCACCTGTGTTGTAACATATCTGTTGTACCTTGTCCTTTTACTGGCCTTTCCAAGAAGAAATCTGTCTCTTGTGTTCTCTCTAGCTCTTGCTTTAAGTGATTGAACATAGCAGTTAGATCCCCTGGGCTTTCTGTTTTCCAGGCTGAACATCCACAGGTCCCTCAGCCCTTCTGCATGTGTTGTGTTCTCCATGCCCTGATTCTTTTGGTCCAGGCTCTGCTGGACTCACTCACAGTTTTTCAGTAGGCATCTAGTACAGTGGTGGTCAAAATTTGATGGAGTCTTGCAGGTGTGGTCTCATCAGGACATGATATGGGAGAAATGACCACTTTGCTTGACCTGCTTGTGATGTTTTTGCTGGCATAGTTTATATGCAGGTAGCCCTCATTGCCCTAAAGGCATGCAGCCAATTTAAATTCAGTTTGATGTCCACCATGGTTCCTGTAACTTGTTTTGCAGAGCTGCTCCCCAGACTGTGTATGTTGCATGGAGTTATTCCATCGCTGGTGCAGGACTCTGTTGAATTTCATGAGGTTCCTGTCAGCCTATTCCTTCAGCATTTAAGGGTTCCCTCCTCCGTAACAGCAACATGCCAAGTCTGGTGACCTCCATGAGCTTAAATTTGATGGTACTATTGCCAAGGTGCCTAATGACCCATAAAAAAACAACTGCACTTAATTTCAATGAATGCTTATTTTTTAAATAAAGAGCCAAACTTACAAGACTGGTAACCTGTCTTTTTGCACCAGAAGTACATTAAATTCCAGAAAGTTGAATACAGAATTTCTGGCAAGAATTTTTCTTGCTCCCTTGCAGAATATTTAATTTCATATATTTAACAAAAATGACATTTTGCCAGAGTTCACATTGATTCTTTGTTCTCAGGTTGAGAAATGGGTCCAGGTACCCCAAGGTGCAGTTCAGTACCTAAAAGCATATGGTTAATTTACTCTGAGTCCTTTATAGATGATTTGTTTTAAGGAAGTCTTAGCAGTCTAAATAAATAGGTGAGAAGTTCGTTAGCGTGTCCTCCACATTGTCCCTCGTGGCAACTGTGAGTTAGTTCATGTCTCAATTTTACCACTTCTTTCCCCTCGGAAATGTTTTCCAGGCTCCCCTCAAATGCCTTTTAAAAAGTCTCATCAAAAGCAGTGCAGGAAAAATGACTCCTATAAAACCACTGCCTCCCTTCTCTGTTATTAAATGCTTCCCATGTCTGTCTGCCTGGAAGCAGCTACAAGAGCTGCAAAGATGAATCAAACACGCAATAGAGTAACACTGCTCAGCTACTTGGATAATGTGACGGCTCTGACCTCTGAACAACTTGATAACTTTGCATCCAGTGGAAGCTCAAAACAATGAGTGCCTGTCCAGCTACGCCCAGATTTGTTTCCTGCTATCGTACTTCAAGGAAATCTGCTCTGTGTGGGACAGTGGCTTGCAAAATGTTCTCCAGCAGCCAAACAGTAGTGGCTGAAAACAGCGTGACTTGTCAGTGTTAATGCCCACCCTCCTCGTGCATGAGTCAGACATGCAAAACTGTGAGAAATTAAATAGTTGCTAAACATAGTTAGTCAAGAGGCTTTGGAGTGTGGCAGTTTGCTGTAATTTAGGTTTATATTCACCTAGCCCAGCATTCTTGGAGAAGGAAGCAAGGGAGAACCTTCTTACCACTGCAGGGATGAATTACAAACAAAAAAAGTCCAGTGGTGCATAATTTTTATAAGAAAAAAAATTCAACAGTATAATGTAAACAAAGGTAAGGACTGCTTTTCTGTGATTCTCTACAGCTCAAGTTTCTTAAGAGTCCTGTGGATTGGTAGATGTGGAGCTTTTTAACATAGCAACTTTATTTAAATAGCTTTACCAGCTCACATGTAGTACAAAAATTCTCACAGAAGAGATTGAGATTGAGGGGAGGGCTCTTTGTCCTCCCACGTCTTGGAACAAGGCTTGAAAATTAAAAAAGAAAAAAATTAAGAAAACCTGTTTTTTACTTGCCTATGTGGTGATGTTTATGTAGCAGGTGACAAGATCAGTCTTGGTTACTTTGGTAAAATAGAGGTTTTACCAGTGAAGTCCTGAAGACCTGTTTTAGATTTATAGATATGCTGTTTGGCTCTTTAAAAGAGTGATTTTGTATACTAAAAGTACAGGTGAAGTTCTTAAAATAAGCTGCTGTGGTTAGGTTTTCAGAGCATGGAAGTTGATGGAGTGGAGCAAGGCAGGAGCCTTGCTTATCTTTTTCAAGTACCTACTTCTACAACTGTGCTCACTGAATTCAGTTAAAAACTGCATCATTTGCTCTTTTAAAATATAAATATGTAGTTGTGGATTTATGTACTTAGTGGGGGAAAAGAGTGATAGGTTATGTTGCTTTGAGATAGCATGAACAAAAATGCTTTGCCTCTAAATCAGGCCACGTTCATCTTGTGAAGTTGGGAAGCCTTTGGATATACTTGTGAGGACGGAAGTAGTACTTCTGTAATGGGATAAAATTAAACCAGAGGTAGTAATTTGCATGGATTTTATACTTTGTACATATCACTGTGTTTGGCTCTTGTAAACTATATTAAAAACTTAATTGATGCATGGGGAAAAAGGTGATGAAACTGCTTTCTGATACTGACTGATACAACCTTTTTGACAGAGGTCACTTGAATTTCACAGTAAGGTGGTACTTTGCAGAGTTTTGCATAAAATTGAATATAGAACTTATATTAAAGCACCGGTTCTACTCTGTGTATGAGAACTGAAGACAAATGTTGGTCCCTTGTTATAATTGTATTTATCACAAACCAAAAATGAATTATCTGAAAAGGCAAAAGCCAAGAATTACTTTATGCATGTTAGACATTATAACATGCCACTGAACAGCTTGCACCTGCTTTGTCGTTCTTCTACAAGCAAATCCTCATATGACATCATTCAAAATACTGCATGTATGTCCTGAATTTGCTTTCTATAGGCAGGAAGTTAAAACATTTGTATCATAGTTCTGTCACCTTCCATATGCTCTATCATTCTCGATTAATCTTGACAGACCACTACTACTTTTGATTTACCCTAGAACATTAAGTGTAGCCATGTAGTTCAGTGGGTATTTATAGGTAACTTATTAATGCATAGGAATAGTTTTTATTTATGTAGTATCTTAAGGCCTAAATTAAAAAGCAAAAAACCTCGTGTTATGTTCAGTATCATAATTGGTAAAAAATTCTGTAGCATGTAATATCTGTTTATACGGGGATTTTTTTGTCTGAAATATTTTTTTTAATAAATATGCAGTGAATTAAGGGTTGGATCCTAAACTGGAGTAAAGGGGCACCATTGACCGCAGTTGAACTGTGCTGATTTATAACAGCCAGGGAAATAGCAGGAAGTATTTACATTCTTCACTGTTTCTAAGACTAAAAGATCAAGAGCTGTGAATAGAAGATAAACAGAAAAAAAAAATCTATCAGTGTTTAAAAAATAACACTTCATTTTATTTTGGGGTAGGACTCTTTCTTGTTGCTAATATTATCCAAGTAGGCATTAACTCTGATGACACAATTTTTTACTCTCAATTAATTTAAGTATTGATTGGGTACTATTTAAATGAGGCCAGTACACTACACTTGTGCCAAACTTTTGAGGCCATCAAGTATAAGCCCAGCTTCCTTACTTTTTTAGCAGAAACAAAAGGTTATGGAGCAGATCATCCTGAGTGCCATCATGGGGCACAT
>JAAGNO010031011.1:64428-82915 GCA_033439905.1 Ceryle rudis
CCCAAATCTGAGCGCAGTATTTCAGATGCAGCCTCACCAGTGCTGAGTACAGGGGGACAATCACTGCTCTAGTTAAACAAAATGGATCCCAATCCTGAGCCCTGGGTAACACCACTTGTGACAGGTCACTAACTGGATTGAACTCCATTTACCGCAATGCTTTGGGCCTGGCCATCCAGACAGCTTTTTATCCAGGAAAGGCTATGGCCATCAAAGCCATGAGGAGCCAGTTTCTCCAGGAGAATGCTGTAGGAAATGGTGTCAAAGGCTTTATTAAAATCCCGGCAGATAACATCCGCAGCCTTTCCCTCATCCACTAAGTGGGTCTCTTTGTCAGGTGGCACCAGATCAGGTCAGTCAAGCAGGACCTGCCTTTCATAAACCTGTGCTGACTGGCCCTGATCATCTGGTTTCCCTGTCATGTGCCCCATGATGGCACTCAGGATGATCTGCTCCATAACCTTCCTTGGCACTGAGGTCAGGCTTACAGACTTGTAGTTCCCTGTATCCTACTTTTATCCCTTCCTGTAGATGGACATCACATTTACTGTGATAAAGGAGGGTAAGAAAATGATGAACTAACAAAGGTGAAATGATCTGTCAAAAATCCATGGTAGAGACAGGTGTAGAAACCACATAGTAATGCCCTATTACAGGGGATAATCTGCTATACCGTATGGCAGCTGGCCTAAAGAAGCCTCGGTGTGTGTAGGGCTGCGTGGAAAAAATAGTTCTGTTCTGTCCTTGAAGTGACACTGAAAAGCTGAAATGACAAGGAAGTGGTTAGAATTCACAAAAATAAGTAAGTCCAATACTGATTCATTCAGGTGTATGAGTAGATTTGATTGGCATGTGAAGACCAGAGAATGGCTGTAAGTTTAATTGTTTTAATAGTGCATTTGTTTCATTAAACCCTCTCCACAAAAAGATTGTAACTTGCAGCAAATTTGAACATAAATATCCTTTGCTTTCCCTGATCTTTTTGCTTAGTGCATCATTGGACAGTTCTGAGAAGGTGGGAGCTTTTCCCATGAGCGGTTTTCAGTAACAAGATTTGATGACCGTCAGTGAAGGTCCTGATGGTCGCTTTCCCATTCTATAAGCCAATTCCACATCCCTTTCAGTGCCTGGTTTTTTTATTTTTTTTTTCAAGGTCCTCTAGGCTATCTCAGTGAGTTCTCCTTCATGATCAGAAACAAGAATGCTAGAGCAGTCTGCCTTTGAAATTAAAATTGCCAAATAACTGGCTATCAGTAATAGATATCACTGCAGTATTTTTTAATAAAACGCATTGACAATTTGATATAATTTCAAGGTGCAATTGCATGAAAGGCATGTGGAAAAGAGCTATTGTAGTTTTTTTCCTTCCTGTTCCTAAGTGTGTTCTGAGTTGCTTTGTAGACTCACATTTGCCTTTGAGTCATTTGTTGGCTTCTCAGATATCAGCCAGTATCATTCAGGGGTTTTTTTGTGTGCTTGCCTGTTCTCTTGCCAGCTGTTGCTGTCAAATGCTGTAATATTTTTCCCAATGTAAAAATTATTTGCTTTCTTCCCACATTTCTGTAAAGACTGAGCCTTTTTGTATGCCTCAATTCTCCTAATTCTTCCTATACCAGTCTGCTTAACCTTAGTGAGTTTTAATGTTATGCTATTTCTGACTTGCTCTAGGTTCAGTAAAGAATGAGCTCAGTAGCAAAACTCTTAAATGTGCCAGTGGGCAATTAAGACTTGAGAGGGAGAGAGAGAAAGATAAGTATCCAGTTCTTAAAAATAAGCCAAATCTTTACAACTTTTGAAATTCAGTTAGGGGGTACAGGTAGCTAGTATTAACAGTTCTGAATTATGTGAATTTAACTGTGCTCCCAATTGTAACAGTTTGTAGTTCTTTCTTTGGCTATTTATACTAGGAAGGATTATAACTTTTTTTGTTGTATATAGCATTGAGGCATGTTGGACTTCATGAGGTACAAAACCAGCTGACAGTATGGTGCACATACTAGTGTTGCAAACAGTAGAAGTTGCATTATTTTGATGCATATTATCTAAAGAAGGGGATTGAAGCTATTTGAAATGAAAACTGATGATTGTGTCCCTTGGAAAAGGGAAACACGTCGTTTCAGTAGAACATACAAATGCAAGCTTGCAAAGGTGATTATTTTGTTTTTCGTGTGTTGTACGTAAGTTTTCCTTTGTTTTGAGAGGACATTGTATTGCTGCTGCTATTTCCTTTCCTGTGAACAGTTAAGTCTCCAGTGGGACTACAGTTACGCAAAGCAATGTTAAGATTCTTCAGAAATGGCAAAATGTGCTAAGAGTTAATGAGTTAAACTGGGTGGTATAAGGCAGACTTTAAAGCAGGGAGGGAAGATAGAAGTTTAAAGCATTTGTCTTGCTTTGAAGCCTTTAAATGCCAAGTGATTTAGGCACTGAGATATCAAAGTCTTAACAGAAGCTGAAAGAATTTACTCTTTCAAAAGGCAACTCTGGAAGACTCTTGATGAGTCTTACTCGTTTGTGTTTAAGTACAGTGCTGCTTAACTGTTACTTGATCTTTCTGTCACTAAAGTGACAGATATGAAGTCAGTATGAAGATTAAAAGGCTACATGTAGTTCCTTGAGCAGCAGAACTGAAAAAACCTTATGTCTGTTCAGGTCAACAGTGAATAAATCTGCTCTAGCTTTTGCTTCACAACTATGCTTCTTAACCTGAACTAAAGTCTTCTGATCATTCCCCATTTTATTGCTCTTTGGTTCATGTCATTGTGTGTAAATCTATACCCACCAACAAAGCTAACCTGGAAGATGGGGGTCAGGGAAGGTGCCTGACGTGTCCTCTTCTGAGAAGCACCTGGTCTGCAGGGCCAGAGCAGAGCTGATCTGAAGCCAAGCCCTTCAGGGGATGTAAGGCTTCAACACCTACTCTTTTGCTGTAGAAAGTTACTCCTACTTGCTGATGTTGACACAGCCTTTGGAATTACGCCAAGGCTGTTCTGTGAGTTCAAATTGTACTAGTCAGCAGAGGATCCACGCAAAGCTTGACATGAATACTTTCATAATGGGAAAAGCTTGGGTTCAAGTCTGCACCTTTTTAGACAGCAGAAATATTTTGCTTATTTTTATTGAATGCCTGGTGTCTAACAAGGTAAAATTTATTTGGGAGGGGTGGTATGGTGGTGTAGTTCTGTGGCTAGGATCATAAGGCATATGGATTGATCCACATGCAGCTCCTAACTCTTCCTATATGAATTCACTTACCTCTAATAACACTAAGCTATATTGCCCATTTCTCTTTGTTAAGGTCTCTATTCTCCATAGGAATTCCTCATGGAACTTGTAAGCTCTTAATGTTATTGAGACCTCTACATCTCTGCCAAATGTAGCCAAAATTGGCTGAAAGTTTTAAGTAGGGGCACTGAAACTTTCCCTATGTGTTCCCATCAGACTGCTACCTTAGGAAATAATGACTAAAATAGTCCAGTGAATATCTTCTTATTTAATCTTTTAAGTTATAGTTATTCTTTCTGTCTTTATGATCATGTTACAAAAACTTCAAAACACAATCTTGCTACTTCAGCGTACTTACTGAGAATATGTTAAGAAGTCTTATATCACTCCACACATTGGTCTGACTCTGTTAGCTGGGTGTAACATTACCTAACTCTCCCTGAGCATCTGTGCCTGAGCAGAACTGCCATGCTGCCCATCCCAAAGTAATATGTAAATGAATGCCACAGGCATCTATCTCCTGCATGGGCTATGGCTACCTGACAGGGGCTCATTTGTGACACGAAGCAGCTACATTTACCTGATAAGGGAACATTCAGAAGGACTGAGAAGATGCATAATGCATCTTAGGCGCTATGTTTTGAAGGTGGAGTTTTTTGTAATTGTATGTGTGGACACTAATCCACTGCATATATAGTTCAGGGTCATGCTCTCATACAGTAATCTTAAATAATTTCCATCCTACAGAATGAGTTCATTTGAAAAAAAACACAGTTCCTTAAAACAACAGCAAAGGAGGTAGTCAAAAGCAGAAAACAAAAATAACCACCATTAAAAGCTAGAAATTTCCAATTTTATATTATTAAAACCAGTAGTAGATGCCTGGATAAAAGGGTGAATAGCAGTCAGCAGCTAATGAGACTTTTCTGGGTTTTCTTTATATTTAAGCAATAAAAATAATGAAAAAAATAACAAACACCACAAGCACGACTGGAATTACTAATAAAATTTCCTCTAGTGGTGGAGCTTTAAGGAGATGCAGAATATAATAGCACCAGTTTGTCCTCCTCCTTCTTTTTGCAGCTGTAAAAATAACCAGTAAAATGTACAGAATGTTGTCAGCTTGAACAGCGTTCCCGGTATCCTCTTATACTTTCAGTAATATTTTAGGAAAATGATATTGAAGTGTCTGAGAAGTATTTTGAGATGACAGCAAGTACCTGTTTAGAACTAAGTGCAGAAGTTTAACTTAAGTTTGTTTTTCAGTACATAGCTAATCAGAAGAATATATATCTGGTAAAAACCATGCTACAACATGAGAAATGTTAAGCCTTGCACTTTTTTTTTTTTCTCTAGAGAGACCTACTTTTAAGTTGATACCAATTTAAATACAAGTATTTGACCTTTTTCTGTTGATTCTGTATGCAATAACAAAGATTGCTGTAAGGAACCTTCAGTTTAAGAACATGTAGTCTTTGCTTTTCTCCATTCAGATAATTAGGGTTTGTTTTTTTTTTTTTATTTCTCAGTTTTATGGTAACAGAGGGAAAGGAGAAGATAATACAGATTTCTCTTAATCTTGCATTTATAGCATTCTCAGAAAAATGGCATTAGGAAAAGACTCCAAGGTCTGGAAAGAAGTTCCTGTATCATCAGATTTATTCTCCCATTTTTAGATGGACACATTTTTTAGATACACTTGTCAAGTTCAGGCTCTTAGTTTAACCACAGCACTCCTGCTAAGAGCTCTCCAGACCTCAATGACTGGCATGAATAGAAATCACCTTATGATTTTCAACTTCCATTTAAGATAAATGAAAGGGTTAATAGTAGTTCTTGCATCAACATGGTTCCTTTACTTCCTCCAATTATGTCCAGTTGCTTGATGTGTTTATATACAATGATCTGCCGTGGACTCCTATGATGGATTCTCCTGTGCATGATGTTCTTTGGACTCTTGCTCATGGGAATTAGAAGTGCATGTGATTTTTTTTCAAGACTTTACCAGTGCCTTGAATAACAATGTTAGTATTGTATTTGCTAGGGAAAGTAGGCTTATATGTTGGATATGTTGTTAAGTTAGATGTCCACCTAAGTTAGTTTCTTAGTAATACTGTAGGCAACTGGAGTATTTCAAGTTTTTATTCCTAATTTGGCAAACACAGCAAAAATCATAAATCCAACTTTCATGTCTGTTCTGCTGCCTTTCCACGCTACTCAGAAATCACCTGTTTTTATACTAGAATATTATTTATAACCAAAATTTCTCAGCAGCTGTAGCAAGGTAACTACCAATCCCCTTCCTACCTCTGAAAGAACCTCTGCAAACACAGATCTCCATGGTATCTCCTGGTCAGTTAAACCAAATCACGCTCTTTGCAGCCCAGACGTGTTTCCTAGTATTTTGTGTTTCCCCAGATGATCCAGCAATCAGAGCTTTTGTATGTATAGATTTCCCCGATCATGCACTTCCTGCTGTTGACCATGATGCAATTTACCTGTTGCATTCCAGTAGAAGTTTATGTGCAAATTATTCAGACATCCCAATTGTTTAATGACCCAATTAGTACATTTGCAGATGATGTGTATTAGTAGCACATGTACAATGACACTGCATTTAACATGAGGGTGTCTTCACAATCCTATAAGCAAAATTTAAAAGTTAAAATTGCATACTGTGACGGTAGTTGTTTGCCTGTGTTTTGTTCTTTGATTGTCTATCTGAAAATAATTACAACTGGAATATTTAGCTTCTTATAGGGTGAGGCAGTGTGATCTGGGGCAAACAGTATATGTATTTATGTTTAACATTAAGCACAGAAATAAGTCTGTGGGGCCTACATAAAGCATATGATCAGCATAAGCCTTGCTGCGTTAGGTCTTAGCACAAGCTCCCTCCATTATGTTGTCTTGTTGTATATGAATGAAATTGCAACATGGTGGAACCTTCTTCAGTACCTTCACAATTTTTTATTATACGCATCATCTATCTATGCTCCATAAAACATTTTTACATACGAACAACAGATTTGCATATACACCTTCCTTCTGCTTAGGGGCACATCGTGAGAGACCTCTGCTCCCAAGGAAGCTTCAGGGTAATTGTTTATCCATGTGAGTCACTGTTCCCACAGTCTAAACACTTTGTGGTCTGTCAAGCTCTCACTGCTTTCTCATTGCCATAGCTGTCCTGCTCCAGCAAAATATTTGAAACAATTTCTTTTAAAAACTCAGAGAAGTAAAATAGTGAGCCTCACTATTTTTCAGTACTAATGCTTCACATGTTTTTTTTTCCTCCTTCCCTGAATGTATGTGTTGAAATGCTGCAGACATGAGAGCAGGAATGCTCTGCAGAGCCTTCATGATTGGATTAAAAGAATTTACTACCACATGCAAATTAGAATATAGACTCCTGCTTGATAATAAATACGTACTTATAGATCGCCTGCCATGTTTAAACTGACTGAATAAACAATCCTTGGAGTAAAATCTCCAAGTGATTTGGCTCCTACATTTTGCAGATATTTTCTCAAGTTAGATGACTGTCTCTAGCTCAAACTGTGAAACTGGCAAACAGTATTAATCAAGTCTGATGCTCCTTCTCACACAAAGCTCCTGTCCTTTCCAAATATTTGGTGCTGCTGCCTACTCAAGACAATGAAAATTTATCATTTTCCAGCCAGATCACACACACATCTATCCTGCTGTTGATCCATCTGCACTCTGTATTGTAAGCCAATTGCTCCTCTCACCAAAGGTCCTCGGGGTAGAAGTCATTGCAAAGGATAGTAACTATAAAGAGAACATACTAGAGTTAGGTTTAAAATTAATATAAATCAGAAAATTACATTTAAAACTTTCTTTCTTTTTTTTTTTTTTTTTTTTTAAATAGCACGTAAGTTAGAATCTGTTAAAAAATGTCATTAGTCTGTTAACACTGTCTGGCTGATCTCTGTCATTTGATGAAAGTTCTCTTACATACCGTAGGGGAAAATATTTATTTCAAGTCAGTGAAACTCACAATTTAACCTACAGTTCTCAGCACCAAGAATGCCTGCAATAAAACTGTAGGGGCTGCTGTTGGTGGGAAGGCAGGTTGTAATAACACATATTTTCTCTTTCATACTCTGACTATATAATGAGTAGAATAGGTTAAAAATATTTTCAGGCACAATCTATATCTATGTGGAGATGGACAGCTTGTTTTGAAACAGCAATAGAATCTGTATGCTCTTATTCAAAACGTACTGGACAAGGTAACTTACCACCTTGTTCTTCAAGAGCCTTTCAAAGCATGTGTAAGCAAGCAGACAACTAGAATTCTGGAGTTTGCCCTTTGGTTAGTTATGCAGCCAGAAAGCCTGGGATTTCAAAGGGGTCTAGACTTTATGGCTATGGAGCAGGAGGTAGAAAGACTCAGAAAAGTTGGATGCCTTCGAATTGATACTCCTATGTGACATTTGGGAATTTGCAAGGTAATAAGTTATTAATAAAGATGTAATGATAATTTCTGGAGTTTCTATATGTGCTTAAAAAAAAAAAAAAGGTCGAACAAATCTCCTTTACTTCTCATTTCTTTCCAGAATTCTACATGGAAAGGATATTCTAAATTCTGATGGTCTCTATAGTTAAGTAGTTATGGATTATAGTTGTTAAGAATGATTAACTTCATTCTTTGAATAAGGTGCAAGCAGGTAATAGCATGTTATTACTCGGGCTTTGATTCGGGCACTTGCTTGCATTTATTTAGTTGATGTTTGGTTGGGTGTCAGAACTCCTACCTTACAGTTATAGGTGCTCTAATATCTGATCAATAATGGAATTAAACCTCTAACAGTAAAGACACACATCTTCTATTCATGAATAAACTGAGGGTGGGAAAACCTTCCATGACTTCTCACTAACCCTTTTTATAGCTCCACATAAATGTGGAACAGAAGGGGTGACAGAATGGCTCCCTGCAGCACCCCACACTTCAGAACTTACCAGGAACAGAAGCAGCAATCACAACAAGCTATCAGGGTCTCTTGAAGAAAATAGAGCAGGTGTTGATGAGATTTCCACAAGTCTTTTCAGTAGCCTCTCTCAATGCAAAGTATTGCTGGGCTGAGGTAATCTTTGTAGTGTTATCAAAAAATATAGGAAGTTATCAAGAAATAATACAGCAATATATACTATGTATGTAGTGAAACTGTAACAATGATAACTGCAGCTCTATTCAACCCATTTCAGACCCTTTTTTTGTGCAGTCAGTCATTTCTTACTGCATAACCTCTTACAGATGAAACCAGCTACAGAAGAACAGCAGGAAGATTACTTGGATCTCCCTCTGCAAAATTTAGGCATGCTACTGTGCTTAAACTAGTGTTCTTTTACCTCAGCATCTAAGATTAGGTGTGAGCTTAGTAACAAACATGCCTGATCTAGGTAACTGAACATCAGTCTCTGATTTTGCAAACTCATGTGTTCCAGAAACGCTTTGTGTCTGAGCAATAATTACAGGCATTCCTTCTGCCACAGTGTTAGCCGTCTAAGAGCTGAGTATTTTAGCTGATTTGGACATCCTTTTTGGCAGTGAAGAATGTCTGATGCCTTCAGTGGAACATTCATCTCGACTTTATCAGGGGCTATGTTACAGCTACTTACAAACACATTCACAAAGAACAGTTTCAGGAGGCAATAAATAGGAACAGGAGTACAAAACACAAAAGTAGCCCTTTGCTACCCTTTCTCCCTCCAACTTTCTTGAAGTAAGGATCTTAAAGACTGCTTGAAACAATGCTGAGTAAAATGCTTTCAGGCGTATGGTTGTTAAATTCATTGCATTTGGTTGGATCCTACTGCCAGCATCATTAAGTATTTGAGAACTACTTTTGCTCTTAGAAGCAGAGTATTTCAATTAATTTTAGGATTAAATCCAAGGCCTGTTGTATCCATGAGTGCAACATATATTGCTCTATATATGCATACTTTTCAGGTATGCAAGACTAATTTGTTCTTCAGCAAAATGAGATCAACATGGAAATGTTCGTGATTTGTATGCAATCCTCTCTGAGTGTCAGCAATACAGCCTAAGCTACTCAGACAAACTCTCGGGACTAAGCTGTAGTGCTAAAACTTAAGTGTGGTCTGTTAAAAGTTGAGTAAGAGTTAAACACACTTTATGTAAATATATCAAAGCCACCTGCTAGAAATCATTTTGGCTCTGCAGTGTTCCAAGGGTTCTGTACTTGTTGAGTCTGAAAATAAATATCGTGTTGCATTTCATGGCTTGTGTGCAGTAGCATCAGTGATTCAGTTCCAAGCTAAAAGAAGGCTCGAAAATGGCGACTATTCTAGCAGCCTGACAACACTGGAGGACTCTGAGGCTTTAAGAATATTCTGCAGCTGTTATAGATATCCAAAATTGCAAAGGAAATCAATAATAATAATAATAAAAAAAATAGAACTTGTCATAATTTTTAAAAGCTCTTTTAGAAATTCTCAGATGTAGTTTACTTATAGCTGCAACATAAAAAGAATGATAAAACCTTTTTCACTGCCACATACCTATTTCCATATTTCTCAAGAATTTTAACCTGCATCTCTATTTATCACAAAACTGGCTAAATAATAGCAGCAGAGTTCATATAGTTTCTGAAACACAGTAAGCTTTTCAAGCACTGGAGAATCTGCCCTCATACAGAATACAGCAATATACATGCTACCTCAGCAGTAGAGTTAATTCAGGGTTCCTGTTCAGTTGAACTGGAATTCTGTTTCAATATTTTGTTTTCATGTATTGTGAATCTCCCATTATAAAAAGGATCCCTCATGCATACCTTCTGATTTACTCCAACAACTTTTGCAGTTTATATTTTTAATTTATTTTTTGAAGCTGTATTACATTAAAAATTCCAATTTTCCCTTTGTTTTATCCTGAACTTTATGTGGAAACAACACAGAGGGAGAACGACTTATTTTTAGCCTTCAGTGTGTCTACCTACTCAGTAAAGTAACATAGGCGGGCAGCATATATGTAACAGTAGAGCTGAGATTGGCCAGTATGTAGAATACCATTGGAAACCTTTTCTACATATATCTTTTTATCTCTAAAAGAGCGTGAATAGAAGAGGTGTTAAAGTTCCTGATAAAACTGTGACATAAACTGGCAGTAGATGGCAAATATTGTCTAGTTTTTCCTGTGGCATACCATCAGTCGGATGAATCAGCTGTTAATATGAGATGTCCTGATTTTTCTACAGTTGTAGTTTGGTTTTGTGGTGGTTTGTGATTTGTTTGTAACTGCTGTACAGAGCTGGGATATCTAAATAAAGAAATTTAAACTTTGTGTGCATTTTACATTATTTTAGTGCAAATTATCACTTTATAAAGCACATTGAAGCATAGTGATTTGATTCCCTGCTTATCAACTCCACTGGGACTTTTCAAATGGATTCCTGTGGATGCCAAGACACATGCTCTGGTTCTGTGCACAGCAATACAGTGAGCAACAAAGAGTGTCAGTGTTGTCTGTAGAGACATGTGAAATCACTGGATGAAAACAGCCAGAAGTCCTGCTTATAAACTATTGAAAAAGACCTGGTAACTTTGGCTGCTTAAAAAATACTCGGAGAGACCTACTCTTTACATCTTTCAGTTTTCACAAAGCAGTGAGTAAAGCTTATAAGCAGCCTTTAAAAATATTACCCCATTCCTTTACAGGAGTAATTTTTAGTGTATACTTTCAAGATCAAAAGTACAATCAGAAGTATTTTATCCCAGAACAAATGTTTACAACAGAGATACTAAATACTTGAAAATAGATTAGCTTATAATGGAAGCAACAGCTCATCTTTAACTTTGGAAGGACAAGCAGTACCAATTTAATTAAGGCTATGTTAAATTAGGACTGTCATGTGTGTTTCTCCACCCCTCTGAGAAGTCTTGCTGCCATTTTGTTCCACACATTCTTGTCTTGTGCAAATTAATAGATCGTTTTATTTTCCGCAGGAAATCTGAAGAATTTATAGCAAATCCTCCAGTGTCAAAATGAACACAGGTATGCTGCTTCTGTGAGATTTTTTCTTTACTTTTATGTGTTGTTTAGCAAGAAGAGAAGGTCTCAACTTTATTTACATTTTCATGAACAAATTGTACTTCAGTTGGTGCTGAACTCAAATTAAACAAGGTATTTTAATACTATGTCTGCTTACATGCATTTGTATTCCATATATAAAAATTACATAGATGTTTTTCTATGTATGGATATATATGGATATGTGAAATACATGCATGTTTAGATTTCTATGCTTAAGTTATAAGTATCAGTTTTGTATGTGTATGTTTTCTGTAAAAATATGTAGTATGAGAACATAGCTATGGAAAAGTGGTGTTAAAGCATCACATTTTCCTAACAAAATGCATGTACTTTAAAAATGCTTTGCTTTCATTCCCTACTGTCATTAAATTAAGGGGCATACAAATACTTTTCTCAGGTTGCTGTGATAGATCTGTTGACTAAATGAGTACTCTATAAGAAGTTATCTTCATGATTTGTGACAACATACTAATATTTGCTCCTGAATCATTGAAGTCGGTAGATAGTGTTGCTAGTTTTGCTGGAAGTGGGAATAGGCCTCTTGAAAGCAGCTTGGTGAAGTCCTGGCCTCACATCAGGTGTAAATTTTCAGTTGCAGTCAACTCTTTAAACTCTATAGGAGAACTGTCTGGTTTGCAGATTAACTATTGAACAAGGAAAGACATTTCCATCCTTTCCAAACCAGTTGGTTTTATCAGTGACCATAGTGCTCCACCATGACAACACACACGTCAACTTGAAATGAGCAAGATGTGTTATGTGAGACCTGAGGACCTGAACTACTTTTGAAGCTAGTTTGCGTGTTTCAGCAGCGTGCTCAAGCCCAAAGGGTTTAGCTTTTTTGTGGTACAAGTTGACATTTTCTAGACCACTGTATTAATCTGGCTTCCTGTTGTCTCAATGACTGGAACTCAGTAGAACCAGGTTCTTGGACAGATTTTTTTAATACAAAGTTAAGATGCATTGGCTCACTTGAAACCACTACATTTGTAAATATAAGAGCAATGAATTTTCTCAGTTGAGTTTGTGTGGGTTTTTTCCCCCCACAGTTTTGGTTGTTCTTAATTATTTTACAGACGCTAACCAAGGTGGTGTGTATTTCATTTATGGAAATGCTATTTGAAATTTGTTCTATCGTCTTGCATTTTAATGAAGACATCTTTCCTAAACATGTTAGTCCATATAATTAAGGTAGTATTAAAATACTGCTCGTTTCATAGAACTGATATTTCAGGAGTAACAAAGCCAATCACACATTTGACTACAATTACGTTGTACATTGCAATCATATAAGTTAAAATCATATGGTAGATATGATTTTATTGCTTCTACCTGGAAAAACATGGATGGAGTGATATATTGCCAGCTTGTGCTACTGCAGCTCTGAAGAATTACATTGTTGTATGTTGTACCAAGACTTTTCATGCAAGATAGAAATTCTCAAGAGAAATAGATGTAAGATTTAAGTAATCTATGTGGCTGAATGACTTCTATTGAGGATTGGGACTCTTCTGATCATACAGAAGCCTTGAAAACAGACTTAAAAGACCTAAACACATCTAAAATCCTTAGGTGGGATCCTGGGATATACCTAAGGATTATAAAATAAACTTTAATCTCTTCTGCACTTACACAATGAAAACTATTTTCATCTTGTGTATGCTTGATATTAAGGTACCTGTTATCAGCTGCACTAAAAGGAGGTATGGACCAAAAAAAAAGTTATATTTCCTATTAGTTCTATAGATTTAGATTGTTTCATGAATGTAAAAAAATAATCTATGATTCTATGCTAAATAAAATCCAGTGAGTAGGGTGTAAAAGTGAACATCTTGCATCTATCTGTTGATAAAGCATCACTTAAAGTATTAAGTATTAAAGTATTAAGGAAAAGAGTGACTGAGGTGGAAGCTCTTCTGCATGGTGGTGCTCTGCTCTGGTTCCTTTTTTTCTGTCCTTTTTTTTTTTTCACACTATGTTGTCTTTGAACGTAAATGATCCAGATTTGGTCTGTGTCTTTATTTTTTTATTATACTGCTTTATAACAGGAATTTGTGCATGACACAATTAGGGGTTATCAAATACTATTGGTTTGTTAATAGCTTGTTTTAAAATTTTTCATTAATTACTCCTGCAGATAAATGAGCACTCTAGTTCAATGCCAGTAACTGCTCAAGTGGCAAAGCTGGCGATATGCAGCTTTAAAAACATAAAGTAAATCTACTGCCTAGATTGGACTCTTCTAATCCAGTGTTCCCGTCTGCAGACTTGGCAGTCTGTCTCAGCAAACCCTGTGGAAGATATTTTGGTCTACAGAGAAAATGTTTTGAAGAGCTTTGGTTTTCAATACTCTACCATATATGGGAGGGATTTTTTAGTATTTGTTGTTAATTCTGTACTACATGTTAGGAAGGAAAATTCAACAGCATAAAGCAATGAAACATATCTTTAAAAGCAAAGAAATCAATATAAGATATAGGGGAGATTTTCAGAAGTACCAAAGGTACTTTGGCTCATAATTCCTTTTGGTGCTCAAATGTCATAATTTAAAAATAGTATTCTAATAGAATGTGTGCCTTTTTAAACCCAGCCTAAGCAATCATCAACAGAAACATATTTTTAGGCTGTATATAGAGCTTTAAATCAATAAGTTTTCAAGTACTTTACAGATTTGATGAACATCATTAACTTGGTAAGACTATTTGAGAAACTAAGTCACAGAAAACCTGAGGTACATGAAGCTCACAGCAGATTAAAACACAGGACAAATGTGCTTATTGTTCATTGTGCTACATGTGTGTATGCATAGCTAATACTGGGGGAGAGGTAATTGCATTGAAGAAGAATTAATGGATACAAATTAATATGCTAAAACAGATTCTAAGTGTCCATCCATAAATATTTTGGCTGAGTTTCACACAGATAATTCTTGATAAATGCATCTAATTTTAAAATTATTAAACAAGTTAGCTGTTTGCATTAGATGAAGCACGTAACGAACAGCCAAGAATGAAAAAGTATGCGCTTCTGGAAGACTGCAATTTTTTTGTGTTTGTTAAAGTTATTAGTGGAAGTCATCATATGGACTACTCTCTTACAGTTTGTCTGGGAGACAAGAACAGAATTTCTTGGGTCCCGGCAGAGTTCCTGGATAGATTGTGAAGCCACTTTTAGATGACTAAAGCAAATGGGGTGGGCTGGAGTGTTTCAGATATTCTACAAAAAAAAATTACTTTTTAAATTATTATTTGTTGTAATTTAGCAGCATCAAAGAAACAAGTAATAGTAGGTTTGCCTGTGTAGTCAGTGTTTGGTTATGTGATAAAAGCTCATCTGCACAACCACAAAGGAGCTTGGAGAAACAGTGGCAGGAAGGAAAGCCCAAATGATAGCTTGCCCTGCCAGGCTACTCCCAGGCCCATCACAGGAGCCATCAAAGGCCTGTCTCCACAAGCTTAGAGGAGCACAGGGGCACAGGGGAGGCAGGAATCCAAACTAAGGGCTTCTAAGGAGCAAAGGGAGGCACAAGGGCCTCCCTTGTCCAGGCTCTTCCCAGGACTGTCCCAGGAGAGCCTCAGCCCTGGGGTCCAGGCATGAAATGAATGGCAGACATAATGTCTGAATCTGAATCCAGTTGCTGGAAGGATTCATCTTGTACATGTACAACGTAAACATGTGGATATATTCTTACTAGTTGACCTTTGTCCTGCTCAGCCAAAGAGGGAAAGGGGATGAGGTCATTGTGCCATCTTGTGTTAGTATGAGTGCTCTGAGTGTCTGTGATCTCTGACCAGTCACATCTGTATGTGGTACATATGTGTGCTCTTCTGCATGTGTCTGCTAGTACCACAGCTCCAGTCTCACTACTTGTTGGACCTGGAGACGCAGAGAGGCAGCAGCTTTCTCTATCTTGGGTTGTTGGATCCAGCACTATATATTTGCCTTAGAAGGTCAGAATGCAAATATGGAGTAAAAATCCCTGGTCTAAAGACTTCTAAACTTGAATTCATTGTGCGGACAAAGAGGAACGTGATACTGTTCACAGGTACAGCAGATAGAATAATGATCACAAAATATTATGTTGGGGGGCCATTTGTCTTTTCTTTGAGCTGTAACATTTATTAAAAATTTCCTGCCCGCTGGCTGCTGTCTCTCACCTCTTCACAAGAGGTCACCATCCTTTCATCTTTGCCATCTTGGTTTATGCCACTGCTTTTACTGACTCTCTGAACAGTCTTTCCAAAAAAACCCACCCTGTGTTCCTAAATGAAACCAGTGGTGATTTTTGAATTGGCTCCATACTGCTTTGGAGCAGGACCTGACCAACAGACTGTTTGGCAAGTAGAGATACAGCTCACTTAGGGTGATACTGTCTGTAGTGGGAGCAGTTGTTTGGATTGTAGGGGGAAAGGGTTAAAATACTTTCTTGTAGTGAGAAACAGAATTAAAGGAGGGAGGGAGAGAGAAAGAAGTGAGGAAAGGTGAGGAATGGAGAAGGGCTTAAGAGGAAAATTGTAGGAGGGCTGTTGGCAGAGGGAGAGAAGCTGAATGGTGAGGTAACAAGAAGAGAACATCCAAAGCCCCACTGTGGAGAGCATATAAGGTATATATGCAAATACACACATCCTTCTAGCAGGAGGGCAAGCCACCACCTAGCCTGTATTTTCCAGTCACTGGGTAGCTCTTTCTCTTTTCTCTCATTAAAGGTAAGTTTGCAACATTGATCCTAGCATTCGGGAGTTTGTCCCTACATGGCCCTTGCTCTGCAAGATACTGTCAGAAACATGTCTCACCAGATAATCCTTACTTGTCTGTCTCCTTCATTTTCTGCAATACCTGCTAAGAATGCTTATTTTATTTTTCCTGATTTGATGGAAGTATGTGGGGCTTGCAGAAGAATATCTAGGCAACAGCCATGCTGAGTCTTGATTTGAGCTGCACTTGCATTTTAGGCAGCTGTTTTGGTTGTGATTTTGCCGAACTTCATATTCCATTACTGCCTGTAGACTGTAGCTGATTCAAGTCTTCTTTGCTTCAATGTTAAAGCAATACCTAGGAAGACAGCACTCTCACTCCTGAAGAATTTGTCATGTCAAAAGCATAGAGAATTGTGTGTATGTGTATCTATATTTGCACACATTTCAGTTTTTTATATATGCATACATTTTGTATAGATTGTTTCACATATCCCCATTTGTTCTTTGAGTAACAACTGTGCAATAATAATTGCTTACAGTTTGAAAGTGCCATGAGCAGATGATCATTAATTCAGCCTCCCTTACTCTTTTTGTTCCCCAGACTTAGAGCTTTTTGGTGTTACTTGGCCTTCAAGAATCTGTGTGAATATAGTTAGTATTTGCTGGAAGTTTGATGGAGCTATGAAAAAGGAATACAGGCTGGGATAAGCCTCTTGAAATTCAACTGTGTGAGGTCATTTGAAAACTGCCTCTTTTGAGGCAGTGTGCAGATTCTTCTGACCCTCAGATATGATGTCCCTGACTTAATGGGAACCTGGACTGAACAAAGATGGGAAGATGGAGTCCATCATATATAAATACGTGCTTGCCTACACACAGTCGTATTTTATTAGAAATTTTTTCACAACTCAGTATGGTACATTTGTGCAGTTCTGTCTTAACTGAGTGCTAATTGACGTGCATTATTTTGTACAAATACTGAGAATGTTATTGCAGGTACAGACTTGCATATGGGCTTCTATATATAGAAGTAAATGTAGTATTCATATATGTATATAGACAGTTACAACAATCCATTTTAGCTATCTTGGATGAACCCACTTTGCTAGATAATGAATCCACTAAGTGATAAACTCTGACTCAGTTTGGTTACATTAACTTGAAGCGGAATTTTTTGAAGTTACAATGATGAAATATTTGTAGTCAGCTTTCTCATTGTCTTCCCTCCCACTTCAGTTTCTTTATACTGAAATTCCGGAAGGTAGCTCTTGAAAAAAATACAAATAAAGCATTCCTTTGTTTGAATAAAAGATGTGACAGTGTAACAAAACTGTTTGCCTGTTAGCTTGTATTAATCGGATAAAGTGTGCTGTCATAGTCTGCCAGTATTTGGATAAGAACAGAACCTCAATATCAACACATCATCAAATCTCCTTGGAAATACTTCTGGTGTATGTTGGGGGGAAAATACAAGAATGGAAAATGTGATTTTAATTACCATTGCCATTCTATATTTATGTAAGCAAACTAAAACAAATGTGCAGATTTCATAGCCACTGCCTTTGTTTCACATGTAGAACACCAATAATTAATTACAGGTAATGTATTGCTTTCAACTGTTGCTGACTGAAATCAGTTGGCCTTTTGCCTTGAGGCTTGGAATTGGCAATGAATCTTTGGAACTGCTCGTACCTGGGGCAGTGGCTCTGATGTTTGCCAACGTTAACAACTATTTAATGCATATCCTGCAAGACTTGTGTCCGGAGGGCTCTGCTATTTTGGGGGAATATTGGAATGAGCAAAGAAATACATGGAGCTCACTTATCTTGTGGATGTAGGTTAAAGATTTCTCTGTGGCTCAAATTACTGCTATCATAGAAAATACTTTCTCCTGATAGGTTGTAGGCCTTCCTTAAGCATAATTTTATAAAATTACTTGTCATGGGACACAGTTATAAAAACTGTTAGGGCCTCTATTATAGTTGTGGTTCTTTTTGACTGCAGTGGGGCCCTATTAGGTAATTTCAGTAATATCAAATAGGAAAATTAAAATTAATTATTACAGCAAAGAGCAGAAAAATATTGTAGTTAAATATGATCAGAATATTTATTAACTTGCTTTTACATCTGTGATAGCATTGTTAAAAAACTATGTTGTTGGAAGGTTATTTTTAATAATAACAAAGTATTTATAAAACAGAATGACAGCACCAAGTGAGAGAAGAGAGTAAGGAAAGGAGGGAGACATGCAAGATGTAAAAGAAAGATTTTTTTTTTTTTTTTTTTGATTCCTGGTTGTTCAGAGTGGTTTTAGATTCCTGATCATTCCCTCGGGATGTTATTTGGTTCCAGACATACACTTTTTAAAATCTTCCATTGAAGAACAAAGGGGGGGGGTGGGGGGGGGGGGGGCGCAGGGTAGGGCGGGGGGGAGGGAAAGAGAACAAGAATGTTCGACTGAAACAGCAAAAAAAAAAAATATACC
>JAAGNO010031011.1:86318-107070 GCA_033439905.1 Ceryle rudis
ATAAATGGTTTGATTCTTTTTTCCTTGCAAAAGCTTGGAGATCTTACAATGATGGAAGTAGAGAGACACTGAATGGAGATGCTTGTAGTTCATCACTTACAGCAAAAGGTTTTAGGAGTGTGCGACCGAATCTGCAGGAGAAAAAATCACCAACTCAGGTAAACACACTAAATTTCATGCTTTGGCATTTGTGTGGGGGTTATTCTCTGGGGACAGCATATATAGATGGGATACCTCTACGGAACATTGTCCTGATGGCTTCCAGATAGTGTGAATCACCTATTCCTAGGAGTTGTTACAAACTGGTTCACTGCATAAACAAAGTATACTCCACACAGGATGCATGCCTCCAGGTTAATTACCAGAAATTGCTTTCAATGAACAAGACGGACAGCTAAATAAAACTAGGTCATACTCAAATAAAAGCTTTCTAGGAGTGTTCCCAGACTTCAAAGAGTATTTAGTAATATTTTACACTAAGAAATGCATGCCATCAAAATAATATCTGATTATAAAGGTTTATTAATTGTAAGGCAGACAATGATTCTGCCTGTTCTGCAGAACAAAATAATTAGAGCACACTAAAAAAAAACTTAGCTTGAAAACATTTAGCTCCTCAAAAAAAGATCAACATACCAATGTTAATACTGTCTTTGTTACTATTTTAATTCAAAGATTTAAAAGTCTTACTGTGTTTTATGTATGTGTATTAGCTGCAAACAATAGTTTGTTATGTAAAATCATGGAGTACGTTTTGGAAATTACTCACATATCTGAAAAAAATTATATTAATAATTCTTATTCAGTGTAAGAATTGTTTTATTACTTCTTTTTTTTTTTTTTTTTTTTAAGAAAATGGGCTGTTGTGGGCTTCCTTCTGATACCAGTTTTCTCTGAGCAAATGGAACATGTGGCTTTCTAAATACAAGCTGTACAGCCTTGCAAAAGGTGGTGGGAATCTGTCCAATTCAGTTTTCCATTGAATTGAGCAATGTCGGGATGAAGCCCCTTAATTTGCTAGTTCCTTTATTTAAAGATAAAAGTCAAACTGAATTATATCTCCTGCTAATGTTTATTTTTTTCTGTTTCTTCTTCAATGTTATTTTGCTGTGTGTGGATGCTTTTGGCAAATAAGGCACCTCTGCCACCCCTTAGGAAAGAAAGTTTTCGGAAAGCAAGAGTAACTAATTACAAGAAGGAAATTAATCTCCAGGCAGTAGCAACTGGTCCAGCTAAACACCTTCTCACAGATACTGCTTATTACACTAACGAGAAGTCTGTCCAGAAGACAATGTCTTCTCAGATATCTAACACAAGTGTGTCCTATGCACAAAAAATCATTAAACCACTAACCTCAATCTCCAGTGCAGGCACAAGCACAGAAGTTGGTATTAGTACTACTCTCCATCAAGGCCAAAGGCAACAGTCTCAAAAACGTAGGGTATCTACCCTGAAATTAACCCGGACACGTGACCCAGCAAGTAGCATTCATTGTAATACACAGCAACAGCTCAAGCCTGTTGAAGTGCCAGTATTTCCACAAAGGCCTGTCTCACCTGCCTGTAACCCCATGCCTGAGATACACACAGCATCTCTTTCCATTCAGATAGCTCCCATCCCTGACAATAAAGCAGAGCCTGAAATCCAAGAACATCCACCTAGTATTTCTCCAGACACTTCAAAGATGTCTTCAAAGGATTTGGGACAAAAGTCTACAGTTCTTCCTTCTTCACAGGCTGCAGAATGCCATGTGGTATATTTAATTTTCCATCTTTTATTGTAGATCATTCATGAATCATTTAATAACTGTCTGTTTAGTTATACTTACATTATCAAAGTTAGACCTCATGTTTCCTGGGTAAAACTACCTGTCACATGGATGAAAATAATCTGAATGAAATCTAAATTTTTTGGAAGGGTATTACAAAATGAAAAAAAAAAAAAAAAAAACAGCTGAGATGGAAGGTGGACTTTTCCTTTGTGAGCACTTTATGGAGTGCGAATGCACAATAGGAAATCAGTAAATTGTAGGTGATACATCTGCTTAAGTTGCTTTAATGGGGTTGGATTAAAGCGTTACGCTGCCATAGGTGCTTGAAAGATCAAGTATGGATAGAAAAGGATTGGGTGGAGGAAGATTATACAAATGCAGCTCTGACAGTTTGCTAGGGCTACCAAAAAATACATTTTGTTGGTCAGTGTTTTCTGCAAGGCTAGTCATTACTGTCTCCTATGTGTCCTGTGCAGTAGCATTTTTTGAAAGAAAATGGGTTGATAAAATCTTTTACCAGACACCAGAAAACATCACAAGACACTGAACTTTTACGTCCCTCTTTTTCCCTTATACCCTATGCCAGCTGAGATGAAATTTCTTTGTTAAATCTTCTGATCTCATCTAGGAGAAATGGGAGTATGAAGCACACAGTATAGGATCAGAGGAGTCTGAACAGGGTTTATTGTCACTCACAAGGTTACTGAGTCAAATAAAATAAGCTAAGGAGCAATAAAGCAGCAGCAAATATATACTAGGCAAAAGGAGAGCTCTGAATAAACTTTGTTACTCTACTCTGCATTACCTAGTTGCATTAAGATTTTTCTATTAAAAAAAAAAAAAAAAAAATTCTAGTATATCTACCAATATACCAGAAAGACCTTTGGTTGGAGGTAGGGGTTGCTATAGGTCTAGATGTATCTGCCTCACAGCTTTGTCTGAACAAGAATCCCATCATGCCATATTTGTGTTCATCTAGTTTTGCTGAAATCAGGGAAGTATTGACTCTGAAGTCAATATGGCACAACCTTGCAAACTTAAAGTCCATTGACAGCCCTGTTGTCAATAGTAACAACACATCTGCTCTCTCAGGCTGTGCTTCTTTGAGCATCACATTCAACCAGGTCTTTACTCTGGAAGCCACAAGTATCTGCATTAGCTACAGGAGAGTTTTACAAGTTGTAGTATGTCAATACCCCCCTTCAACTCCCAAGTAAAAATTTTGATCAGAACAAAGCTCTGCGAAGTTACATGTTAACAATTTGCAATGCTCGTTTTAACAAATGGGAGCACAGAAGAATTAATCACATTTGTCTTTCTCAAGATTAGAGACAAAACTGTCATCTTAAACCTTTCAGTTAGGCTATGTATATTTAGAACATTTTCAGAAAAGCAAGTTGCTTTACCTTGAGAAGAACCAGTTTGCTACTTAAAGATTTTTGTCAAGTAGAATGAGTCAGCTCAAGCAAGAGCTACAGCAAAGAATTCACATCAGAAACAGTAATGAAGGGTGAGCAAGAGCTTTTTCTGGTAGATAGGGTAGGTATGAAGATTATAGGAGGCAAGCCTGCAAGCCTTTTAAATATGGGCAGCAAGGGAAATGGGCAGACAGTAGAACAGGTGTAAGTGTGGCCAATAAAACTTATGCATCTATGTTTTCACTCAAAAATAGTTGCTCCACCTGTTAGCAATATGATGCATTATATATATTCAGATAAATCAAAGTGTCTCTGATATATAATTTTATCACAGCTAACAAGAACTAGAGGAAATACCCTTTCTGGTTTTTTATGATCCAGAATAATACTCAAACTCTATTCAGAATGACTAAAAATAATGTACCTTCTAGCTACTTTTTTTAGAATTTTAAAGGTCAAAACACATTTTTAAATTTCTTTTTATTTCAGAATCTGTTTTAGTTTCACTATGAGGTGACCATTGTCAGAAATGTAGCTGTGCATTGTTTGGCAAGTCTACACTTATTTTTCTACCTTTTCTTTTTGTTTGTTTCAATGTGTGGGAAGAATGATCAAAACTTTAGCAACTGGGTTTCTTTGAACAAAACAATAAAAATTTTGGTTGATCACAGGGATCATTAAGGAATGTAGCCAGCTTTTCAAACTGCATCCATTTATTGATCTCTTGCCTGAAAAAATCAGCTGGCGTCCTCCCTGATGTTCAACTTTGAAATAAATTCTAAATATTAGTATGAAGAGGTGTATCTGGCATCACAATTGAGTCATGGAGCCAGTTGTTTTTGCTAGCTCTGTGTTAAAATACATCCCTAAAAGCAGAGTACAATTCAGCACGTGAAGTGATGTAAAATTCTGCATTAGGTGAGGTCCCGATGCCATGGGCTACAGTTAGAAATAAAGGCTACAGCTCTATGTCTAAAAACATTTATTTTCTGACTCAGACCTCTCATAGAAATCTTGGAACTCTTCTAACTAATCCCCAAAATTATGATCCCTTTTAGCGCTGTGTCTCATGGTATTTGTGAAGTTCACGGTTTCTCTCACACAGACAAATTAATTTTCAGTATACTATGCATGATAGTACTTTCATTTTTAAAATAGTTTTAGATTTGCAGGACTTAGTACACCAGTTAAAATATTTTTGTATAGGCAGATCATAGGTTGTTATGTTAAACTGTATCCTCTAGAGATACTCTCAGACTGTAGATTCAGATTAGGTCCACCAGTAATATTCAAAGCTGCCAGAGAAACTCTCAAAAACCAAGTACATTTATAAAGACACTATAAAAACAAACAACTCTCCATCTGCATCTGGGTTTATGTATGCAGAGGAGAATGAGGTGAAATTGGCTAATTGTCACTACTGAAGAGGTGGTGAATGAGAAATATTGTGCATGAGTGAGTATCTATATGTGTAGGGAATGTGTACAACTGTATTATGTCACAAAGCATGGAAAAATACAACCAAGAGAGAACTTGTATGGTCCAAGTTCACACAGAACAATTTTGCTGTATTTTTTAATGTGTCTTCTTATGTTTATGCTCCTATTCATGCTTCATTTCAGAGTTTATCTGCTGAAACTTTAGGAGCAAGCAGAATGGTGGTATGACTCACCAAGTGACATTTCGTAAACACTCCTACACAGAGAAAGGTTAAACCCCTTAAAAGTATATACGAGAAGAGAAGCATTTGAGTTACTCAATATTAGTTTGTTTATATTATTGCAGTCTCAAGAGATACTGCTGCTCTCTACCATGCTGCAGATACTGGAGAAATAACCTAATCTATTTCAACAGAAAAATCAGGATTTGTTAGTATGAGACTGACGGACGTAAATTCTGTTGTCCAGATTTATTAGAAGAAAACGTTCTAAACTGATGAAAAATTCTGAGCTGAATCTTCTAAAATAAGCACCTAGTATTTTTATATTCATTTTGTTCCTGGGTTCGTAAGTGTCCTCTTGTTCTAGATGCTACTCTCTAAAACTGAGGATACAAAACATTTGTCATGTTGGTTTGAGTTCCACAGATGAGTGAACACTTGTTTTAGTCCTGGTGTTCTGGAGAAACAAGAACTACTATACTAGATATTTATGAGTGTTTCTTTTTCCAGACTTATAGCTGTAGGCAAGGAAAACAAGCTTGGAATTCAAAAACTATTTCTGAATCCGTTTATCTAATACTTTACTGTTTGTTAGGTATTGACAATACATTGAATGCTATAGAAGGGAGAGATGACAGGTTCCAGTGTTTTGGTGGCAGATGGCAAGCAAAGAAAATTGAGCACATCGTTTTCATTTTAAATTCTCTGTCACTAGCATCATTTTTCAGAAGGGCTGAACTCCACCTCCTTATACTGAGTTTAGAATAAGAGGGCTAGGTGGTAAAAATGGGCATAGAAATATAACTTGCAACATCAGTTTGGAGATTTTGACATCAGCTTTTAACAATTAAAATTATAGGTATTTTTACCCATTTGTGCAAGCGTATGGGTGTAATTTGATTGTCAGCTACTAAACTCTGCTATGTATTAACAAAATGAGTTTATTCACTTATCTCTGAGTCTCCTTATCTGTGTCTTGACTGTTGAAGCAAGGCCAGCACTTTGGTGTCATTAGTAATTTCACACCACTTCCCACAGACCTTGCATTGAAAAGATAGATGACTGGTTTTGAAACCCATACTAGGGTCACATGTCTACTTCATCTGAATTGGGTAGCAACTGTATTCTTCAGGCCTGACATTTTACTATTTGATGGAACGTAAATGTTTCTAAGGACCAGTAGAAAGCTGCAGTTAAGACCTTCAGTTCACTTCAAAACTGTGATGACATCTCTCAAGCATTGCTCCACAACCCAAGATAACCGTATAGTCTAACAAGTTTTTCATCATAATTAAGTGCTTGTTTGGCATTTAATCCACCTGACTTCTGCTAGTGTTTCTTGGGCTGTAACGATAGCAAACCTAATCTGAAGCACACTGAATGGAACTGGTGTTAAAAGTTTTCTGGAATGCATTCAGACTTCGTCCTTCTCATATTTTTCACTATAATGAAAAATATGGATTACTAGTAGCCAAACGTATCCGTTTAGAGTTTGCCAACACTCCATGTTTTTTAAATGGTGTACTCAAGTTTTCAAAAATAATGCTATTTCAAATCACCATTTCAGCCACTCTTTCCCAGAGTGATGGTTGTATCTGTGCCAGAATTCTAGAACCAGACAGACTTTTTTTTAACTCTACAAAGCTGAGAAACTTCATGTTAGAGATCACTACCTAGAATTGCTTCATTACTTTTCTAACTATGTTTTAAGAATAACTACATTTCTTTGTAAGAATTTGACTTGAAGAAATCAGCTCTTATTTGCCAAACACAATGAATTTAATTCCTTAAGAACTCAATTTCACTAGCTCTCTGGATGCACCCTGAATTTCTGTTCTTGTGTTGTCCACCCCTTATTTTCTTAAGCATGCAAGCAGTCTTCTCAGTTCAAAGCCAGAAGGCTCACTAGGTTTCTTATGTCTCCAAATTTCCTGTTATTTTAACAACTTAGAGATCAATTTACATATTTTACCTCAGTCATATGTAACTTTTCCTGGGGATGCCTCAAGAACGTCAGAGCTTCATATTGGCTCTGGCTCACCATTCCATTGTGATCTTCTGGTTCATGTCTTTTCCTGGAGATACTGAGTTATGATATTGTGAGTGATGGTTCTGTCTTCCCTTTATGTATCTGTGAGATGAAATTACTGTTTCTTCTATGTGTACGTAAATGCACACATCTTAAACCCCTGATATACTATGCTGTAGAACTGGCTGTTTCACATCTGCAGATGATTGCTTTTCATGAAATTATTTTAATAGTATTCTATTGTTCTTTTGAAATTTCCATTGGCAAATTAGTTATCTTTAAAAATTATGTCTTCTTTACAGACATACACTCAATTATTGATTTTTCTGATTACAAAGTAATCTGTTCAGATTTACTGTAGATATGAAACATTGCTGTGAATAAGATTTGGATTTTAATCTGTTTGACTAAGTTTATTCACTGTTTTAACTGCCATATTTTAACAGCAGCATCTGGCTAATTCTGTGTACCCCAGAGGTCCAGTAATACCAAAGAGTTCTTTTGAACCGTTTCACACAAGCAATAGATAGCTGTTCACACACTCAAGATGCTTTTCTGAAATGCTTATTTATAGGGATGGTCCCATTGGCCTCAGTAAGGTTATTTACGTAAATTCTAGTTACCTCAGAAAGATTTATGGACCTGGACACCCAGCAACCTCTCATAGTAGCACAGAGTGGGTTGTGTTCCAAGTTTTCTATCAGGGCTTTAGAAGATACTTTCAGATTTTGGATTAAAATGCCAAAATGGCATTTTAATCTGATGGCTTGAAATTTTTTTTGAATTATTAAAGACATCTGCCTATTCTGAGCATAGGAAATGACCATAATATTATTGGTAATAATAAGTAAGTGTTGCTTTTTAAAGTAGTAATTAATGCATATGGTATCTTTACTGTCCTATATTTTACATAAATTTAAAATCCCAAACACTCTTTCCCTGCAGCTATTCCAGATTTCCTCAACCCTTTTAAAAGTGAAAGCATTAGTGCTGAATTAGGCAGTATTTTGACATACTTCAGGATTAAAAGCTCATTGCTAATAGGCAGCATAGAAGGATTTGTGCAGCTGTTTAACAAAGATTGGATGCCAATATGCTTTTCATGTTTCTTTCATTCAAAAAGAAGTTGCAGATGCAAAAAGCCAGTTTCAGAACTAGTTTAAACCCAATGTCTTGTGACTGAGTTGAAGTAACAGAATATAAAGCTCATACGTGGTGTGGCAGTTTTCAGAAGCACTCTCATGAGGACATTGCCTTATGCTTTTAGTGAATTATGTTGAAGCCAAACCAGCATGTTTTGTTTCAGAACAAAGTATCCCTGTCCTGTTCTTGTGTTCCCGGTCTTTGTTGTTCCTCAGATTTATACCGATCCTTGTGTCCTGTAATGTTGAAAAGGCTCCTATGCGTAACCTTATCCAGTAGGCTGACAGGGTGCTTCCAGGGTGCTTGGAAATTCGAAGGTCGTCCAAACTTTTTTATTAGAGAGGCAGTGGAGAAGATGTATTTGGTCACAAGAGGCAAAAATAGCCACAACCTATTGCTTGCAGATCATACAAACATCCAATATTAGTGTGTACATTTATCTTGCAGTCCTGCCCAACTGTATATTACTGTGAGTCTCAAAATGTCACTTGTCCTTTGACAAAGAAAGAGAGCAACATTTACAGACATCAGACTTGCAGATCCCTTTTTCCTTCAACCAATGAAATGAACATGATGTTATCCCACCTCGTATTTATGTAAAGTGCAGAATAGTGTGAACTTTCTTGATGCACAACTGAGATCATTAATATAAGCAGTACATTATGAATATTCATCCCCAGCACACTATGGTTTCTGGCATTGCTTCCACTGGTATTTGATGCATTAATTTCTTTTATGTTTTCCTACTTTAATATAGAGAGTGATTGATTTATTTCCTAATCCATGTGAATGTGAACTTCCTCGGGCTACTGAAAAAACTTACACTTTTGTAATTCTCCTACACACAGCAAGAGGCAAGGGGAAAAGTTTTTTATTCATTTGGTAATCTATTTCTTTTCTTATTTTTTTTTCCTCAAATCTCAGCTTGGAAACCAGAAAGTAACTGCCCCTGTGATGGAGGTAAATGCTTCACAGACACACAGACAAACAGCAACAGAAGCTTCTCCACTGCCTCTTCCTTCTCCTGTGGTACCAGTTAACAGACCCACTTTCTCACCAGACAGTGGCACCCATCTAGTACCATATTCTTTGCCAACGCTTGATGATTTTTTGCCTTCACGCTTTTATAAAAGCCCATCCCTTTCACAATTTTCATATAAATGCCCATACTTAGCCTCTGAAAGTATTATCCACAGGAACGAAACAGCCTCTGTAAGCACAGATTCTGCCATGAGTGAGTGCTCCTCCCGCACAGTGAGTGAGTCCTCCACAGCTATTCTAGATGAGCTGCAGATTTGTAGCTATGATACTACTGACTGCTCTGAAACACCTTCCCCAACCTTGAGCCAGATGTCTGCTGTGTCAGATGGCACCACCTTAACCAACACTGCTGCCACTTCTCATGTAATTATGCTTCCTTTTTTTCCTCCTCCATTTTGTTCAAACAGGTTATCAAAGAGAAAAAGAATTCAAACTTCTCTGTTATCCCATTACACAGACAAGTATTCTATTAGTAGTTTTTTGTGTTTGGAGTCTGACAGTATGTTTTGCAACAGTTTTTTTTAAAATCATTGGCATAGCGGATTTGGTAATGGGAAAATAATATTAAGTTTGGTCAGTATGGTCAGCTAAGGTGTATCAAACACTTTGCTTAAAATAAATGAAAATAAATTCAATAAATAGCTGTTCCAAATGTATTAAAAGCAAGCAGTTTGTAAAGTTTGAATATATTTGTTTAAAATATTGTTAGCGATGTACAGATTTGTAGAGTTTGTAGCCTCTGGCCTACCACCATTTTTTATTTATACTGAGGTACAGATTTCAATAATATAACTTGTAAATTTGTAGTAAATGTTGGCAATATCTAACACAATTTTTTTCCCCAGCCATGGCCACTGACTGCATGAAACCATTTTCCTCTCGTCTAACTATCCTTTTCCTCTCTTAAGCATTTTCTTACAGGAGTGAAGTTCATAATTCTGTAGTACCCAAGTATCATATTACTTTTTCTTGGTTAAGTCAAGTTAAAAACAGCGTGCAACTAGACATTTTATACATACCTTCACTTTTTTGTACCTTAATACACTCGTATATGAGTAGAAGAAGGTATGGAATTTAAGTCAAATCCAGATCACTTCCTCTTTCTTCTGAGATTATCTGCATGATTAAAATCAGTCAGAACAAAGCCTTCATTTAGATTGAGCAATTCATAGCTGAATTACAAAACAGATATTCTGAGACCAAAGTTTTCCTGGGTCACAACAGTGTTCAAACTTCGGCGTGCTATCATTTTCAAGTCTGAAAAGAACAGTGTATATATTTTGAAAGCTTCATGTATATTTTATGAAAAGTATTTTGAGGCCAAACTTGCACATAGTCACCTCAAAAGTCAATGATCTGTTGTCAGTGCTCTGGATGCTGTTAAAAAAAATGCAAATACAGGCATGTATTGGCCTAATTCTTGTAACACAACTCTCAAGCACATTTTTTTTTTTAAAAAAAAAAAAAACAATCAGTAGTGGGAGCCTATATTCATTCCAGTAGTTGTAACCAAAGATACGATAATCAATATAGACTTGTATCTGTAAATAAGGCACAATCACCACATGGCCATTTAATAGTTATGGGAAACATGAAACCTGTTTTCTTCTGACCTGCTTCTAAAATAATCAGCTAACTGTATTTGTTTTCTTTGATTAACATTTTTGTGAGCTAAAGTAAACAGTACTTCCTTCTTACCATTTTGGGGTAGTCTTCCTGTAGACAGGATAAGTTATGGTCGGGGCTGACCACCACTTTCTTAGAGGTGGCAGGGATCAGCATAATCATCAGGTTCATTAACGGGCAAAGAGAAAGGATGAGTCTCCAACCAAAGGACAAAAAATCCTCATACAATCCTAAGAGCCCTACAGAAGTTAAACAGCTGACAAGACCCACATCTGCAGTATAGAAAAGCCTTTGTCTCCCATCCCCTGTAGAGGAGAGGCAGTTGGCTATAAATGAGACAGTGATGGGGAAGCTGATGGCACACACACATGGGCTGCTAGCAGCTCTACTCCTGTAATGATTTTTGTTCTCAGAGGAGACTCCTGTTGGTTTTGTAGATGAAAACTGTTGAGAGAACAATGAAAGTAGTATAGGATTGTGCCACCCAGCACTATGCCCGCATAAAACAGAACCACGGTTTCAAAGACGTTATGTCTACTTTGGGGATGTTTATTCTTGAGGTCCTTAATGAAAGCTTAGGCAAAAAGGTTTTACAGTAGATCCGAGAAAAAGGAAAAGCATCAGGAAGAGCTGAATCAACAAAATTGTAAAATTTTCCAGGCAAAATACAGGACAAAAACTGTGGTGAATTGGCCGTGCTTTTAATCACAGATTACAGCTGCTTTAAAAACCTCAAGTATGAGAATTGTAATTCTGACTTGGGCTTATGCTTAGAATTGGAGTTAAAATCAGAGAACAGCTGGTTTTGGAAACTATTTTTTCTGATTCTATTCCAATTATGAACATTTCCCTTATAAAGTAATATTCATGTGTTCTATTTGTTTATGTACTTTTAAATTGTTGGAATCTAATGGAAACTTGGAAATGGAAGTACACAGATATTTGCCTTTTCCAGGACTGTCTCAAGCTTCAAGAACTGATGCTGACTATTTTAGCTTAATTAATGTCTTGAGGCCAGGGGGGTGCTGTGCAGCATTGTTGTACAAAACTGCTCAGACATCTGTAATAGGGGCACCTCTTTCCTTTTGCTGCCTGCTTCAGCAGAGAGGAAGTTAGAAAGCAGCTCCAGTTTAAATAGAGGCTTTTCTTGGCTGTGTTTCAGAAGTCCAGAGAGCTTCTTTTTCTGAAACTCAGGCAAATTAAATGAGGTTTAAACCTGATACTTCATAGGAATCTTTACAAGAGTTTGATTAACTAATAGCAGAAGTAGGTGGCTCTGCTAGCGATGGAGAACACGTGAAGTGTACTGGAGAAAAAAACAAATGGAGGAGTCTAGGGAAATGAATATTATCAAAGAGATGATGACTGTCTTCCCAGTAAGATGGGAAATAAGTGCATTTTGTTGAAACTTATGTATGATCTTATTTTCCCACAAAGGAGATTACTGAGGAAAGTAAAATGTGTAATTCATGAATAGGCATCTTAAAGATTTCACTTCCTTATAAAATCTGGGAAGAAGCTCTGTCACAGGGAACTAAAGCATCACATTCTCTCATTGAAATGTCAGTAGCTCCCAAATGATTCTGAGGGCAGGACAGACCCTTGGAAGTTGAAACTTTGCAAAATTACATTTTATAGCTAACGCTTCTCAACAGCGTGAGATACATCAGATAAACAAATGCAATAGCCACCTTCACAGAAACTTTCCTCAAAGAGAAGGTCATTAAGAACTGAACTAAGAAATCATAGCTGAGCTGATATCCTCTCTAAAGCCTTTCGAAGCAAACCCGAAAATGTCGTGTATGAACATGCCATTTATAGATTAATAAGTGGTGTCCGTCAGTTACCTGTGTGGATCCTGTTTTCATAATATTGCATGCTGCTTAGTGTAGGAGATTATCTTAATTTTTTATTATAGAAATTCACAGGAGTAGCTTTCCAATTTACAAAGAATTCATACTAGTTCTGCTCCTCTGTACAGAGAAACAAAAAACATAGTAAATGAGTAAGAAGGTATAAGAATCTGGACATATTTGCACCCTGCCTTGTCTGTGTAGGAGTCAGGATTTGTTTTGCTCTCAGCTATTGGAGGCTGAGGCGTTAAGAGTTTCAGATCAAATCAGTAATCTTCAAAATACAAATGCATACAAGAGATCATGAACCATTTATCTTTTAAATGTAAACATAACATGCTTCTTAATACTTTTTTAACTTATGCTTTGCTGCTTCAGTTAGTGTCATGTTTTACATTTACAGCATTTCAGTTCTTTTTTGTTACATAAAATAACCAAAGTTTGTAACGCTTCTGATTCTCTTCTGAAAGAGCTCTGCATTAGAAGAGATGTTACAGAGAGCTCCCGTCCCTTTTCTGATGAAATATTCATTTCATTCAGTGCTTTCTCGATACCTCTGTTTTGATCCTTGCAATACTCCCCATAGAAGTGGTACAGCCCAGATGTGAGGATCCTAAACCTGGGGGCAGGGAAGCAGATTGTTTCAGAAGTACCTCTTGTGACAAGCCTAAATGGCTTGTGATGCTGCTATATTGCCAATTTACTTGACTTTTCCGTTTTATTTATTTGATTTTGTTCTTTTTTTTTGTGGTTGTGTGGGGTTTGTTGTTGTTGTTGGGCTTTCTTTGTGGGTTTGTTTTTTTTTTTTTTAATTGGTGCTATTCATTTTTATTGTGATAGACTACCTAACAGCATCCTATAGTCACTACACTTGGCTTCAGTTTTTTTTAAAGAAGCTTTGGCTCACTCTAGCTAGTCTTAATGACAGTTTTCCCTTCAGTCTGCACAAAAGTTCCCATTATTATCAACTGGGTTTAACCATGTGCACTTTGGGAATATGTCTCTTGGAGTGAGTGATCTGTGGCAGGCAGCCTTTGTCATACAACGAGCGGAACTTTTATTGCCATCTTCATTTTCTGGTGCTGTCAGACCTCTGCAGACCTTGTTTGTGCCATCTTTATTGCCTTGACCATGGTCTGTCTTTCACCTTCCCATGACTTCAGCATGCTTCACAGACAGCACATACAAGGAGAGAAGAGGGGGAGGTACAAGGTATATAAGGAACACATTCTGCTCCCCTTGTGATAAGCTTTGTATTTCAGTGAATGCAGATGCCATTGTGGCTAGGTACCTGACAACTGGTAACTGTTGTGTGGATGACAGTCTTGCATGACTCTGTTTGGGATGGCAGTCAGAGGGCTTTGTGTGTAGTTTAATGGGATATTGTTTTGTTTCTCTCAGGCTCAGATCACAATGAATGGGAACTCTGGCACTGCTGCCAGCCCAGTGAGTCACTTTCAAAGGCCTTTTTCCCCTTCTTCAGCTTACCCTCCACCAGCTTCACTCAATTCCAACATTGTTGTCATGCAGCATGGCAGGATGATGGGTAAGCCTCTCACAGAACGTTTGCTTTATACATTACAGAATATTACACAGTATATTCCAATTCATGTGGCAAAGTGCAAACAATTGCAGAGTGCTTAATGTCCATAATAAAGGTATTGTCTATTCATCTACCTTGGGAAGTAAATGCAAAAAAAATAATTGTGTTTATTGTGAGACACATTAGTGGTCCTGAACTGGAGTTGCTATTAAGTTTTATTACATGTGTGTGAGTGACCTCTTGCCACCTTTTTACTACCTTTACCAAGGACAGAACATGTATGAAAATAGCTCAACCTATGCAATCCCTTCAGATTTTGCCTTCTGTAAGAAACCAAGGACCAACTTTGTACACTGGTTCTCCCCACAGCTTCCATAATCTTCAGTACTGCTGCTAACAAAGGAAGGGTCTCTGGGCTTTTATACACCTAAAGCCATGTTAATCTATGTAATTTTTGTAGGGCATTTTTAATTTTTTTTTTTAAATACATTATTAGCCTTAGAAAGGTGCTTTGTCAGTATAATTCAGTTTTGCCAGAATAATCATTTGCTTACTGCTTTTCCTATCAGCATTTTGCATATTCAGATAAAACTATGCATGCTAAGTAATTTGAATATGTTCCTGGGGTTTACTTTTTTGTTGTGCATACTGTGAAATTAGGTGACAGTTCCCACTCTGAAACTCACAGCTTAGACAAATGCTGCTATTCCTACCATTGTGATAAGTATAAAAGCCATATACATGGGTCTCTTCACACCCCAGAATTCCAGATTATTTGTTGCTTCCAGTTTGCTTATCTAAAGGCCTGTAAATTCTCTTTGGATATACCTGAAATAAGTAAAGTGTTTTCCCATGACATATTTGTATAACGCTGAAATTCTGTGTTCCACAGTAACAGCCGTATTTAATTCTCCTTGCTCATGTAAAAATCCCACTGATGGCCTCAGTTTGAGGCCTATGAAGAATGAAGGATCAAATCCAAAACATTTTCTAAATTTAACACTATGCTTTTTGGGAAAAAGGCCCAGATACTCAGACATTTGTGATGCAGAGTTGCCCCTCACCATGTATGTGTAGCACTGGATTATTTACAGCATTTCAAACTTGAGTAAACGGCTGAAACAGCCATTCCAAATCTGTCTCTCTGCAGTAAGAGTGAGCAAAAATATTCAGCTTAAAATTAGAGCTTTCACTCACTGGAGCTCCTTTTGCTGATTTATATTACAATTCAGATAGTTTGCTTCAGAAGAATCAGCAGACATTAATGTCACACAGAAGGCAATTGTAATCTTCACTAATAGCATTAGAATATTTATTTTTACTCCCTACATTCACTTATCTTGCAGTGAAATGTCTCACAAGCACTGTACCTGCTCTTGCAAAAGCAGATGCTTTGTCCAAGCAGCCCACTAGTTTACCTAAACATGCTGTCTGAAGGAGCAGGGCTGGTTTGTCCCGCATACAGGAAAGAAGTACATTATCTGCAGCAGTACAACTTTTCACAACACATCCCAGCGATGAGGTGGCTTTTGTTAATTAAATTACTGAATTTTAGAGGGAAATGGCAATGGTGACATATTCATTTCATTAATTATAAAGGAAGATTTGGGGGAGAGAGGTAGAAATATCAGAAGTCACCACAAACCAGAAGCAGCCTGCACAGTTCACATAAAGTACTGTAGGTTGATCACCTAATGTAAAGTTACTGAGGTCCCTTTTTATGGATTATATGTAGAGGCACTTCAAACATACCAACATAACTTTAAGAGATGAAAATAGTATGTCAGAATTTTTTTTTTTTAAACCCAGCTATTCATGTGTCAAAACATAATGTTTCTAAATACATATCACATAAGTATTTGTGGAGGGCTATTTGGAATCAGTTGCTGTGCTTACAGAACAGCAGTATTCTATAGTTTGCTAGACTGGGGGAAGTTTTGAAATTATATGACTAGTTTCAATGACTGGATAGGAAAGGTGCAAGACTGACTTATAGGAAAAAGGCTGCTGACACTGTTTCGCAACAGATTTTGCTGGAATTGTGTTTGGTTTTTTTCTGGTGTGATTATTTTTGTGTGTGTGTGTTTTGTTTTGTTTTAATTTGTTTGTTTGGGGTTTTTTTTTTTTTTGTTTGGTTTGGGTTTTGTGTGTGTGTGTGAGAAAGATGCTGTGAAAAAGTACCTCTAACGTTAGAAGATCTGGGTTGGCTAGCCTGTCTGGTCCTTAAATAAGTCTGTAATTCTGTTAATGTAACATGAAGTATGGAAAGCCCCAGCTAAGATGATTTTTTTTAACACGTTGTATACATATGTGCTTAAGATTGTTGTCAGTCTTTCTACAACATACTGAAATGGGGAAGCATGTTAAAACTGCCAAGTGTGATTATTGTATCATTATACAGTATTCTGTCGTGTTATCTTTACAGAATCCACAGAGACATACTCACAGCATGTTCAGACTGTTGGCAGCAGCAGCACCACCAGTACAATACCAATCTGTAGATCCTCAGAAGAAGAAAAAAAAATTACAGTCATTAAAGCTCCACATTATGCAGGGATTGGCCCGGTAGATGAATCTGGAATCCCTACAGCAATTAGAACGGTAGGAAATTCTGAGGAATCTGTGTATGAACTCATACAATGAATTGATTGTTGGTAATGGGTTTTTCACATTCTTCTAGTCTTATATAATGTGGAATACAGTGTGCGTAATCAGCGAGCTCATGAATATAATATTGTGTGTTGACGGAAAAGGAGAATGCTGATGGGAGTATAATTGGGCAACCTCATGTTTCTAGTTTTAATTAGAAGTAGCCAAAACTTTGTGTGTCTCTCTTGCTCCTCTTGTAGGTCTTACCTTTTGCAGATATGCAGTAATTGCTTGTGTTTTGTTATTTCTAAAATAAATTGTATACATACTACAAATATGCACCCATGGAAGTATACACATAGGCATATATGTGTGTATATATATAAAAATCTCATGCTTCTTCATTTTTTGGGGAGGCAATGATTCTTATGTCACCAGGGTAGTGTAGAAATATGAAGAGTTTTGTTCTGATAATAATCTGAGTAGCATTTTTGTGGAAGTGCAATATGTAATCATCATGACCTTGAGTGACATGTAAACGAATAGCGTAGAAGCCCTTTCATTGTCACTAGCCCAGTTTTGATCTTCTGCCACTAGTCACTGCTTGAGTGGTCCCAGGATGTCGAACTGAAGAGTTTTGTTTTCACTATGATGAAGCATTCTTTCCACTCTGCTGTCAGGGCAGCCTCTTCTGGCTGGTCCAGAGAGCACAGTGGCAGCTGCACTAGGTCTGTAAAAGAAGTGCTTACTGGCCTTTCCAGCCGGAGAAGAAGTGCTGTGCTAGACGGAGAAAAAGTACGGAGTGGGAGCCAGGATGAAAGCGGCAGAGCCCTTGCAGGTGAAGTCTTTGTCAGGTGCAAGGTTGTAGCAGCTGTTGGATGTGTCCCCTCTGCCAATATTGACATATGGGGCTGTGTTGTATTGCCAAGAACTGCTTCAATGGATGGAAAAATTAGGGGGAAAATCAGGAATCAATGGAGAAAAGCAATAGGAAAAAATCAGAATAAGTGGTAAGATGTGAACAATTTTGATGCAAGTGGGGGGAAACTCTGGCATTTCTTGCTTTATTTTTCACATAAAAGGTAACACGATCAGTATCTTTTAAAAATGAAGGACTAACTTTGCAACAATGCTCTAGTTTCCTACCCACTTTTTAAGTAAATATATTCTTGTGCTTGGATTAAGTAAATATGTTGGTTTGTTTTTTTTTTTTTTTAATAGCAGATTGATTTATTAAGGTTTATATCAGCTATATAAGATTATAACAAAAATGCACCTCAAGTGTGCTTAACAGAGTTGGGAATCTGCCAATTTATATTTAACTTTCAGATTGTGCATTCTGAATCTCTCAGATTTCCTCCTAAAATCATAATGTAGTTTGAATTAGGATATTTTTCATGTGATTTACTCTGGGTTTTTTGTTATGTTTCAATTTCAAATTATCTTATAGCTTGTAAATTTAGTATTATAGAAATTATTTGCACAATGAGATATCAGAAGATTATGCTAGTGTGTGTGTGAGTGTGTCTCGTGCCACTTTGTGTCCTTATTCTGCTTCCTTAGGATTTATCTGGAAGTAGAATTGTTTTCAAGATAACTGGTCTGCGATTACATTTTAAATGTGCACAAACATATTTGAGCCCTGCGTACCCGAACAGTGTAAGAACAAAGATAGTTGTCAGTAAAAGACTCAGATATGTTGCACTTTGACATCTCTCAGAAGTGCAGTACTATGCAGAAACATGCAAAAGTGCTATCACTGCATTTCCTCATGAACAGTAGAAAGTAAGATATACCACTTGCTCTTTCTCCAAGGTCAATGAGCAGTACAAATATGCATCCTCTCCCAGAAAGTTCTGCCTCACTTCATCTGGAGAGAGAAAGAAGTTTTCAAATTAGTTGAGTTTATCTTTGCATGCAAAGTTTGACAGTTTCTTAGTCTTATATCCTTATGAAAGTGGCAACAGTCTATCAAAAAAAGCAGTAAATGCAGGTTCACAGGTGATAGGTAACATACACTCTGTGTTCCAAAATACTATGCTACTCACAGGTCAGCTTGTAAATAAGAACGTGGGAATATCCGTATTTCAGATTTGGAATGTTTTTCAGGAGTAGAGAGATTTTTGAAGGTTTTTTTTATTTCCTCCAAGTCTGTCTTTACTCTCAGAAATTGGTTTGTGACAGCTGTTTAGCCACGGAAAGCAGTGTGATGTTCTCTTCTCTTTTGATTCCTGTTCTCTTTTGATTCCTCTCTCTGTCCATAGCTGCTGAGAGGGGAAGGATTCCTGTAAAGCTTTCCCTTCTCTCAGAACCTGCATCCCATGCTACCATGTTCTTTCCATAGAAATTGAGCTTCTGCCACTTCTGGGAAGTGCAAGTCTGAAGTCTGAAAATTCAGGTCATTGATAAGTTCTGCCACCATGCCAAGCCCTGCCCCAAAGATGATGAAATTCCAAGGCATTAAAAATGAAGGCTTTGGAAAAGAGAGGGTAAAATGGTGTTCACTCATAAAAGCATTCAGTCAAATGGCATTACCAGAGTTTACCACCCACAGGATCCTAGGAAAGGAAAAAAACAGGTTTATGGAAAGCAGTATGTCTGTACTGGTTTAGACTATCCAAAATGATTGCTGATGTCTGATTATCAGAATTAATCAATAGACTGAAAAGGCTTCTATTCACTAAGAATGAAAAAAAATCAAGTCCCACCAGATTTCTTTTCTGTACTTAGTGATGTAATATTTCAGCTAGAAAAAGAAGCCACAGAAGGTCCACTGAAAGTCATAAACGCCTTCTTTAATTGCATAATTTCTGATGGATTATTAGAATACTGCAGTGATTATGGACTCTCTTAAGTACCAACAGCAGATACTTCTTATTTCCTCTTCACACTATTTAGCTGATTGTTCATTCACGTACGAGGATGCCATGTTCTAACATTTAACTGCAACAGCTATAATGTATGCAAAGCAGGATGGCATCTGAATGGCTCAGTGCATTGTGAGTATTGCTAATTCCTCAAACAAATGTTGTTGGTATGGGGATTAGTGAATATGAATTGAGAAAATGTATTTTAAAACTATTTTTTTTCTATTCCTTAACTCCTATCTGGTTTATAACATAAAGCCAAATTATTGTCTGAGGCTGTTAAATGCCAGGGTGGAGGTTGAGGGGGACATGAGAGAAAGATGTTCAAACATCCAGAAAGATGTTGGGACACCACCTTCTCTGGTCATGTGGGAACTTCTCCATACCTAATCTCTATGTGGATGCATCCTGTGGATTTGCAGAAAACCTGACTGATAAGGAGGATCCAATAACGAGGTATCTAAGCACCTTTGTCTCTTGGCAGACAGTAGGATCATAGCAGTAACAGGCACTGTTGCCAATCTATTCACCTATCACTGAGTCAAGCTCTATAGGAAGACTCTTCTTGGCCCAATCCGATCAGAAGGGCAGCTGCAGTATCATGGGACCATTGCAGAGTTGTAGTGCTGTGGGAAATGAGGAGTACTACGGAGGTTATGCCCATCAGCATTAACTCCTTCAGAATTTATGCACTTCCTTGTAAACTTTCGAGCATACCTGATCTTGGAGCACCAAACAGCATACTTATCTCAGATCCAGCTAAATTATTATTACCAGCGTTCTGCTAGTATAGATGGTTAATACCTTTAGGGAAACAATGTTAAAGTGGTCCAAATTAGCTTCTGAATATAGTCTCTTTGGAAGAAGTCAGGAATGTTGGTAGGTGAGGAAAGGGACCTGATCTTGACATGAAACTGTATCTCTTTCATTTCTTGCAAGCAGGTCTGGGCAAGAAGCATAACCTGCTGTTTACTTGTCTTCCCTAGTAGATTCCAGAGTTCTTCAGTTAACTGTCAATTCTTCTTTTTTTTTTTAAAATGTCATTTAGTAGCAATTTTATGAGAACTCTCATTGATTCCTCAAAATACAGGAACATGTTCTGCTTAGCCCCTTGTAGTAAGACGTTACCATCGTTAAAAAAAAAAAAAAAAAAAAAAAAAAAAAAAAAAAAAAAAAAAAAAAACAAAAAAAAAAAAAAAAAAAAAAAAAAAA
>JAAGNO010031011.1:107170-139705 GCA_033439905.1 Ceryle rudis
AAACAAACAAAAAACCCCAAAAAACAGATTAAGTAACTGTACTAAGTATTACAGTAACTGTAATAAGTATTTAGGGCAAAAGTGTGATTCACAAAAGATGGCATGGAACTCAGATCTGGTGGTTATTTTGAGAAGATTGTAAAGAATTATTTGTGGCTTTTCACTTTTCATGGTAAAGAGGTGTGGGCAGAGTGATTGCAGGTTTAGTATTAGCTAACTCAAGGTAATGCACATCAAGAGGCGTCTTTTGAATTATCTTTGTGCAGCATGAGGTTTGAAGATAATTTTGTACATCTGCATTAAAACTTCTGCTTTTCTGACAAATGTGGAACAAGTACAATTTTAGGTTATTATTTGCCTTTGTTATTAACAAAGGCAAACATGTTTCAGTACTATTATGTTATCTCCTTTTCTTAAGTATTACCATCCTATCTCAAAGAAAACTGCAGCAAAAGAGAAAATGCAGAAGGGTAAGAGATAGAAATCATTAGAAACATGAGCAAATGTTGATATGAGGGAGAGTCTGGAAACTTTAGGATCACTTAATTTACAAAAGTAAAGTATAATTTAATGGGTGTTTATTGAAAGGTATATTGTATTCACTTTTCTCAAAATAGAAAAATAATTTAAAATAAAGTTGCCTGGAAAGGGAATTTAAAACTGTTAAAAGGAAATGATGTTTGTTTACAATCCAAACAGTAATTCTTAAATATAGCATTGTCTTAATTCTTTTCTTGGTAGATTTGCAAAGATTTTCTGCATTATTTCACAATTACATTTTGGCACTAATTCCTATGTCCCTAACTGTCATACCCTCCAAGATCAGAGTCCAAAACTGACTCAGTCTTTAGTGTCTTCCAGAATGTGTTACAGGAATTCCTAGATGAAAAGCACAAATACACCATTTGAAATAGATGGCATAAAGAAGATTATATTAAGTATGGGACAAAGCATAATGGACTTTATGCCCAGAATAACATTAAATGTCTGATCAGGCCTGTACACACAGGCTTTTTGGGTTTTTTTTTGTTAATTGTTAAATACTATATTTTATTTAGACAGTTGACAGGCCGAAGGATTGGTACAAGACAATGTTCAAGCAAATCCATATGGTTCATAAGCCTGGTAAGTATGCTTTTGTCTTGGCTGGATGGTTCTCAGTGGTATTTAAAAATGCGCTTTTCTGCATTTTGATTGTCTGCTATGTGAATATACCAGTGTTCACCAAGTGTCAGATAATAAATAAGTAAATTGGATGATTGATTTTACTGCAGAGAGTACTATTTTCCTCTGCTAAGAGCTGAAATATTCTAAAGGGTTTATTACTAAAACCAAATAAAAATTAAAGCGATTAAGATACATATGCAACTGGCATGACTACGTGTCACTGGGGAGCTCATTGAAGTCATCTTCATCTCCAGTTTGCAGGATAAGTAATTGGCCACTGCAAATCTCCTACCATACCAGCTTGCTTTTGACGATCTCAGGTGTCAGAACAGCATGGGCTAGTAAACAGGCTGTTTTGAGGATACATTTTCAGTCTGAATTGCATTTTTTTCATCGAATGTCTTACTTGGTTTTGCTGAAGTGGAGCTTTTGTGACATTACTAGCTTTAGAGTTAACATCCATTATCATGATTGTCACCAAGGGCGTCAAGAAACTGTATAAATAGCAATTGTGATTATTACACTTCCAGAAGGAGAGTGTCTTTATTTGTCTGAGGTAGAGCCTGCATTCAGTATGGTCACACAGAATGTTAGTGGGAGAACAAAAAATGTAAGCAGGAAGATTCCAGTTTACAAGATCTATTTTGAACACTAGTCAAATGGTAGATATTGGAGGCTGATTTCTGTGACAGGAGCAACAACTTAATAGTCTGTAGTAGAGGAGAGCTGACAAAATGAAGAAATGGAGCTTGGGGAAGGGAGAAGAATAGACAAAAAGCTGTCATTTGCAATTTGGTGCTAACCAGTAAGTACACGATATGGGTGCCACAACCAAAAGGTCTGATGGTAAAAATAGACTATGGTAAGTATAATGGGAAGATAGAGTCTTCAGAAAACACCTATGAGATGATGAAAAGAACTACAGTTCTTGATTCAGTCTTCTGTTTGCCTCTGCAAAATCAAACCTCCGCTGCTGTGATAAACTGGCATGTATTGCACTACTGTAACATGTATATTTCTTTTTGTAGATGACGACACAGACATGTATAATACTGCATATGCATACAGTACTGGTAGGAATTATTCCCTCACTTCAAAATGAGTCTTTTGTTAATGTCAGCAAGAAACAGGGGTAGTTAACTATTCATGCTTGCTTTTATAATACTTACATAAACCCTTTTAATCATCTTGTTGAATCTCAGTGTTTTTTCATGCCTCTTTTCCCAAATGAAACAAAGTTTAATTCTGGTTTCATTCTTACCACAGAAATGAATTGCAGCTCTTACTTCAGACAGGATATGCTGTAATACTGTAGTTTCTTGATTACGTTGCATTTATTTTCACTAATGTTTGTGACTAACGTAGCCTTTCCTTATAAAACCACTGTGTGAAAGTACAAATGCTGATTACTGACATAGGAAGACAAAAAGATTGTCCTGAAAACACATTTTAAAATATGCAGTAAGAGTGTCTAATAAAAATGATTCTGTTTTATGATCTTGTTCATTTTTACTATAGGCACTGGTGTTGACATAGGTAATTGTTGTGTCTTTCATAAGTTTATAACCATACGGTACAATTATTAAAAACCAAAAGTTTGAATAGACTATATGTGCAAAAAGCCCTAATGCCTTGTGCAAAAATGCCATTCAAAATGATTCCATTTCAGTGTTTGTTGCTCTTATACTGCCTTTTCCTGTACTGTTGAGAGCATTTGTTGTGGGGTCAGGTGTTTGAGATCTGTTTGGACTCTTCAAGATACACTATTGCCTTGTTGTTCTAGACTAGCAATGAAAAAAGTGAGCATCTCCTGACTTCCTTCTCAGCGTAGAATAACTGAGAGACAGGATGAGCCTGGGGAATAATTACAAGCTGTCATTAACAGCTCTGATGGATATATACAGCCATTTAACTTCCCCCCACCTGCAAATTAATCACTAATTTATTTTAACTATACTGCATTTTGCCTGTGTGTTTGTAGTTTTATACAGAAATATATAAGTAGTATTCTAATGAACTATATAGTATACAGCAATGTACTTTTAAAAATGCAGTTACACGTTTTTGTAACTTTGCAACTTTATTGAGTCTGTGGGTTCTTGTAGCATTCTGTGTCGTGTTTTATTAAAAATCATTCTCTTATGCTGTGATTATTTCTGCTTTTGCTTTATATTAGGTGGCTACAGTCCATCCTTCTCTGCTCAGGCACACCCAGCTGCGAAGACACAGACGTACAGACCTCTGTCTAAAAGTGCTTCTGACAGTAGCTCTGATGCCTTTAAGGTCTCATCCCCTTTACCACCTCCACATGTGCCACCTCCCGTACCACCGCATCGTCTGAGGGAAAGGTCTACACCAGAAAAGTAAGTTAGCATATTTTCAAAAAGTGTTCTTGGTATGTACAGTTATGTACAATTACAGGATATCACAGTGGATAAAATAGCAGCTAGAGCATAATAGGCGTTCAAGGGCTTTATTCAAGGGACAGACAGGTGATGAGGGGTAATCTTCACCAGTAGTGTGGGCACCATGTGTGGTGCTGCCATTTCTTCCATGTGCTGAAGGAGTGCTTATTCTTACAAGTAATACCACCGTAAGCATTTAAAATTTTCATTCTTATTAGTGGGATTGTCCTGCTTGTTGTGTTTCAGAACAATCTGTGCTCTGGCAGCTGTCTTGAATATTTAGCCTCTGAGTAGGAAAGGCTATTTATGGTGTCCAGTAGCAAAGAGAAAGCATCTGAAAGATGTTAATTGAAATTCAAGGAAGAGCAAAACTGTAAGAGTGTAGCAGTCAACCCATGTTTCCCCAGAGCTTAGAAGTGCTTTACATCCCTGATCTTTCAATCTCGATCTCCATTTTGGAGGTGATTACATATTATAAAGGGCATTTCAGATTTCTCACTGTTTTTCAGCTTCAAATTCCTGCATGAAATCAGGCCCCAGTGGTTAGAATCTAGTCTGAAAAAGATGAATGCTTAGTAACTCATTAAATAAATGCTTATTTTTCTGCAAATACCATTCAAAGTGCCCTGTACACAAACTCTATAATAGACTCTTCAGCATATCTGTAGCTACTAGCTCAAGCAAAAAAGCTTTTTCTTTAGTATTTACCTTCATTAATACTACACGTTAATACAATGTCATGTTATTATACATTTATATGTGTGTGTGTATATATTCTTTATATGAAGAGGGTCATTTAGTGTTCCATTTGTGGCTACAAGTCCTGGTTACACGCAAGCAACAAAATAATCTGCCTATTTTTCCCTGTTTGGACATTGCTAACATTTTTATATAGAGAAACTGAATTATATTAAACAGCTTGAAATAATTTGCAGTTTGAATAAAGTACTATGAGAAAAGACCATACTGTGTGTTTAAAATTAAGACCATAACTATGGCTTCCATAGGTAATCCAGCAAACACACATACTGTTAGAGGAAAAGTAGGTTGTTCAATGATTACTGATTTTGGCTACTCCTGTTGCTGAGGGCAGGTTGTAAAGAGGTAATACTAGGGGTTAGGGTTGAGCTACCTCCCAAAGGCCATGAGATTTGAATTTAGTTAGTAAGTCATACAGAAGTGTAGATCTTGTTAGCAAGGCACCAAACTGTGGATCTGCTCAGCTTTGATCTCTGAAGTTATGCGAGTCATCATCCTGTGCTACACCAAAATACCTTGGTCACGGAAACTGAGGCCTGTTGCAGTTCCTTTTGTCAAGCTTGAAAATTACTGTTTCAGCAGTGAATTTGGATGTTTAGCCTCTCCTTTTAATCTTCTGCATGATAAAGACAGGCAGTGGAAATCTATGTTCTCCAGGCCAGGGGATGCCAAATATGTTAGTTATGCTTTGCCTGCTGCTGACAGCTATAGCTCATCAATCTTTTCCTGCCACTGGGAGATTCTTATTTTAATTGCCTATAAAAGCCTGAGTATTTAAAATCTCACATAAGCGGCTTAGGTCCACATGCACATGCATCACTGTTTTGTAGCTGGGAGGCAAGATACAGTTTCCATTAACAGTTGGGCTCAGAAATATAGTCCATAAGGGATTATAGGCTAAACGCTGTAAATTAGGTGAACTGAGTGTGAATCAAAATTTCAGTAGCATCCTTTTTTCTTCAGTGACTTGCAGCATGATGAAACTTGATCAGAACATTTCTGTTTTCCTGTTCATTCTCATAAAAATACAACCTTTTCTGCGCTAAAACTATTTTTTTCCCCTCAATGAAAATAACCAATAGAGCCATGCTGAACTACTTCCCTTGAAATGTCAGGAGTTTTCTAGAGATGTCTGTGTCCTAGAAATTACATTCACAAATATACTGTAAACAAAAGCTACCACATAGATGATTTTTTTTTTTTCTTTTTTAAAGCATGTGACCTGTGCCTTATCATGTCAGGTCACATCAAACCAAGTCTCATCAGAAAGGCTGATAGAACTGATAGAATTTAATCAGTGTATGCTCCTTCTTCTTGTAAACACAGACAATAGCTGATAGGATTTCCCATTTCCTCCATCCTTTGAGTTACTAGTGGGTCATTTTACACAGAGCTAAATAAAAAGATGTGTGAGGTACAGTTTTCCAAATGCAGTATAGGTAGTGACTACAAAAACTGCCATAGAAAGGTACCTCTCACTGTTACTGTAACCAGCTAACTATCCACCCAAAACTGTATAGATATCTATTAAAATAACATGGCAAATGACTGAAAAAAGTAAGAGTGGTAGGGGTTGCTTTTGATTCTTTGCACAGTACGGTTAAATCGGAAGCAAATTTATAATTATAGAGAAAATGGATACATTTCTGTCCCAAAGTCAACCACCAAATTCTTCTTCTATTTTATCTATTCAAATTTCCAAGGAAACAGCATACTGCTTACAAGGATGTTCAGGAGCAGTTCTACTACAGATCAGGATAAAGAGCATCTATTAGAATTCTACACTGTCTTCTAAAATAATTCCTCATTTTTTGTCGCATAAATTTTGTAACTTTTTCAATATGGGCTATCAGATTGTGTGATGACAAAAATATCTACCACTTGCCTACATTAGTATAGTGCACAAAGCAAGTACGGTAAACTTGTAATCTGAGAAGGTGTGTCATGGTATTTTAACAGTACGTCAGGGAAGTTTTTTAACTGATCTACCAGTTACAGTAAAAGTATGAGTGATCACATAGGCTGGATATCTCTAGTATTTTTCCTGCTGTACTTAGCATACCTCCTGTAAACAGGTTAAGATGATAGTGATTAAAACATTGGGGTGCTAGGCCAAACATTGCACAGCTGAAATCTGGAAAGAAACCATGCTGAGATTCATTTGGGTTTGCATGTTTTTTCTTGCACAGAGATGTAAAGCAAATGGCAATGACAGTAAATTAACTCAATTGCTCATATTTGTGATTTAGAAATGACTGGGATCCCCCTGACAGAAAGGTAGACACCCGCAAGTTCCGTTCTGAACCAAGAAGTATATTTGAATATGAGCCAGGAAAGTCATCAATTCTTGAACATGAAAGACCGGTAAGACACATAAGTGAAATGGGTAATACAGTAAGAAATTTGGTGAGAGATCATCTTTCTATTATTTACTACTGATTATAACTATTTAGATGAATACTGAAGGTCCTTTTTCAAATATAATTTTGCAGCAATTTGTCCTTGCTCTTTCCTGATGGTTGTGTTGAAAATGAGGATTTGAGTTGTTTGCTAAATGATATGCTGGTATTTCCAAGAAATCAAACCACCACTGTGCAGTGGATGCTGAGCATAACTGTGAATTAATGGAAACTGCTTTTTCTAATTGGCGTGCATCTCCAGCATTCATTTTCACTAGTATTAACAGAACATATGATATCTGATTAATTCATGCCTAAAAATAAACTCTCTGCATTTTCAGGATGTGCCTAGTTGTACATGTAAGGAGATTTTGGTCAAATACTGGTCAAGGTTGCCCAGAGAGGCTGTGCAATCTCTGTTTCTGCAGGTGTTCAAGACTCACCGGGGAAACAGCCCTGAGCAACCTGATCTGATTAGACTTGCTTTTAGCAGGAGGTTGGACTAGATGACCTCTGGAGGTCCTTTTCAGCCTCAATTACTTTGTGACTACTGAGTGTACATTAACATGTAATTAGAGGTCTTTATTCCTGCTTTCTGAATAATGATTGCAATTGTGGAATTTTTCACAAGCATGTCTGATAAAGCGATGCCTAATGCATGTAAAGTGACCATTAACAGAAGCTTTCATTTGCTGAAAGACATGTTCACGCAGCCGTTCTAATTTATCTTTGTGCTATCTCAATACTGCCTTATTTTAGGAAGACTGTTACGTAGCAGTGACATTATTTTCTTTTATTGGTCTTCTTTCTCCTTTGAGGTTGAAATGGTTGAGAGAGTCCAGTTTTAAAGAAGGGGTTTATGTGATCAATACTGGGTTATTATTTGCTCTTGTATTATGGGATTACATGCTAGTTCACAGAATTTATTTTACTCAATTAAAATAAATTAAGCAAATAATTTTAATCCAGGATATGTAGTGTGTCAACAATATGAAATGCGTGTACTAAGCACCTTTCCCTTTTGTTTTTGTGGTCTTTGCAGGAATATAATTTTCATTAGCTAGGAAATGCCAAGCTGTGTTTCTATGTTTTTGCAGAACTGATGCATTTTTCAAAAAAGAAAATGGCATTTCTATAGGAACTGCTAATTAATCCATATAATTACATGGGATTTAGTATTTATTGGGAAGATTAACTTAAAATAGAATTTTGTTTAAAAGGTGATGGAATTTATTCTGAGCACATTTTTGATTGCTGTCGCACCTTTATACACACTGAGGTCATTTACCAGTCTTCCCAAACCCAAAGAATAACAGATTCAAGCAGATTCAAGTTAAAAAGAAGAAAATTACAGTGATGTCTCAAAAACGGCCTCACTTTTCTAATAGTTACATTGCCTACTAATGTAATGTGAAAAAAAATGATATAGGAGTGCAGTGATGATGAATACGATCATAGATACATTTTTTCAATTTTAGTAAGCCAATCAAATGACAAAAAAATGGAGCTTTGACTGCTCCCAAATCCTTTTTTTTAACTTGCTTATGCATTCTACTTTTGATCATCTCAGTCAAGAGGTTGTGTTTTCAACTTTGTTTAGACCTTAAAATATTATCATGCAGAAAAGCATTAGTAACGTTGTACTTACTGGGCAGCATCAGTCGAGGGCAAGATGACATTTTAGACTTGAAGTTTAGACTTAGATGATGTAAATACAAGGAAATATCTCTTTGTAGACTAAATTTTAAAAGCTGAGGAAATAGTATTCATGGACAAAATTGGAAGGGTTTTTTTTGTTATGTAGGATACAGAGCCATAAAAGAATGCAAACTAGGAATGAATATAGAATGCAATAGGTGAAAGTTGTGCTGACACTAGTGTAACGTCAGCTAACTTGATATAAAAATAGTTAGGTGTCACAGTTTTGCCAGTGGAATTTCTGCTGTTGATAAAGATGATGTTTAGCTTTATGTGTATAGGTACTTCCCTTGGACCATGTTATAAAAAAGAAAAAAGGTTTGGTTTCACTAAAGCATTTGATTTCCTTGTGTTCATGGAATGGGATATGGAAGGCAAAACTCATGACTTCTTAAAGGATGATCAGCAGAGTAGGTCAAAAGATCTTTTCCTACACACAGAAAAATGACATCTGAAAACAATGCATTAGTTCCAAATTCAGAGGAAAATTCCAAGTTCTCAACTGTGTCAATATTGCATTAAGCCTTTCATCTTGATAATATCAAAAGATTTGATTTTTAATGTCTGAAAAATTGTTCTGATGACACTGAAAGAAAATATTAATCAAAATATGGAATATAAAAATTAATATGGTTTAATAATATAATATATGCACATTTTTATCATCTGAACTAGACATTTTTATTACTTTTGCCAAAACTGGAAAAGTCAAAGGGATTTTCTCCAGTACTCCAATTCTTAATTTTTAAAATGAAATTAAATAATGAATTTGCTGAAATTAAATAATTTCCATTTTTACAGGATTGCAGTTTTGATGGCAAAATGATCTGAAAGAAAAAAGAAAAAAAAGGAAGAAAAAATATTTACCACTACTTTATATGATAATAAACAAGACTGATGTAGTTTGAAAGATCAGCCTTCCCTTTATTTACTTAGGTACTACACTGGAACCAGTTGTGACTAAAGTGGAGATTAGAAACATGGAAAGAACATAATAAAATGAGATTCTATGTAAACTAACATTTAGTGGGAAATATTCATCATATCCTCATTCAGTAGGTCAAAAGAATGTGAGAAATAATAAACTGAAAAAATTGACCTAGTAATAAACATTAAATTGATAGATTGGTTAGGGATAGATTATTATCTTTGTTATGCATATAAAAAGATGAGTGTAATTTCAAGCTTCAATATCATGTTGCAGCCTTCTGTCATGAAACAGGAAATGAATAGGTATTCTTCTGTAACTTGAACTTTTAAGAGTATATAACATCAATAAAAAGGAGAGGTTTGGGATTGGTCTTTTGACATTACAACCAAAAAGGGACATTAAACTGTTGAACAGTCTTCCAGGCAATGATGTAGCAGCTCCTTTTTTCCTATTTCAGTAAGCCCATAGAACATTACCTTTTCTTCTAATAATATAGAACGGGTAAGGTGGAACATAAGTTGTTCTGATGCACGTTTACATCTCCAAAGTCTGCAATTCAATAAAACATTATTCTTTTTTTACTCTAATATCATCTGAACCATGGATTTGTTTCCTAAAACAAATGTTTACTTTCAGTGAATAAGTAAGTTGCAGTGTAATAATTTAATCTTACTTGTATGCATATGAAGTCAAATAGTTATTCTTTTCTGCTGTAAAGCAAAAAATGAAAAAACTTAGTGTTGCTGTAAAGAAAGACTTTGTAAAATAAGGACAAGCAATAGATATGTTCGTATTCATTACGTGTTGTAGTCTAAGCTTGAAAGTACAGATGTGCTAGTCAGAACTCTTAGGTTAAATTTTAGTTCTAGATTTATTTATATATGTTTAGTATACAGAATTTTCTGAGTTATGCATGAGGTTTTCATGATCACAATAAATTAAAAAGCATTACTGTTTTGTCAAATGCCAGAAATAGACTGGGCTTGCGCCATGATGTACATCTGTTGTTTTGGGGTTTTTTTTACTGTAGTGGAAAATTTGAAATTTTCTTTAGAACATACAAGTTTGGTTGCCTTTGACATCTCAAGCTGATTATCAGAATACTCTGCTTGCTGTTAGTTTAAGTTTTTGAGTAACACTTTGTCAACAACAGAAAAATTTCTCAGCATGTTTGAAAAGGAAATCAGAATCTCTACATGTAGCAATGTTTTGAGGTTACATTAAAAAAATGTCTTCTCCTAAAGATACAGAGAGACTAAGTCAGTCTGGTAGTGGACTTGGAGCTACAACAGCTATTTAAAAGTAATCAAAAATAGGAAAAGCAAAAAGAAACTCTTCCAGAACAGTGTGATGTCTGAACACGCAAATGTAAAATATCAATTTAACCGTGGAGATCATATAAGAACCACTTAACTCATCAGTTCAAATGCACACTTCTGATTATTACCTGTGAATGTCTGCTTGTGTACATCAAATCAAGCACAGGCGAAGCTGCATGCAACACTACGGATGTAATTTTTTTTTAAATGACCGTGTTCTTCTGTAACTGAGTCTGTTGATGCAGTGCTGTGTTGACCATCTGATGCAAATAGCAAAAAGAGTAAAGTTACTGGTCTTTAGTAGTGTATTTTCCAGGAATGAAAACTTTACTAAATGACTAGATGAAGGATAGGGTATAGGAACGTGACTTGGTTTGACTGACAAGTTGTAAAAAAGGAATTTATTGTTTTTACCTCTATTTGAGCAGTTCAGGAGATCCTTTGTGAGACCAAGCTGTGCTCAGTTTTTTAAGTCAAAATGATTAGTTCATTTTAAGTCTCTTAGGAGGGGAAATAATAGAAAAAGGTCCATCAGCAAAACTGAATCCAAAAGCCAAGAGAAATCAATTGCACGTATATTGATCTTGGTAGCACAGGGAATGAAGAGTCCTCTCTGGAACTGCCAGGCAGCAGTGAACTTGCAGGCTTGAGTGCTCAGCTTCTTTCTGTTTGCTGCCCTCTGCGGTTCAAGCTGTAAATAAAAGTAGGACTTTTATTTACATGGAGTTAACTTCATGCAATTTCTTATGCTCTCATTTTATTTGCACACTAATACATGAGGAGCGCTCAAAAACTTAGTAATTACATAAAATACATTATTTTTAGCTTTTTCTTTACTAGCAGAAATGTGGGGAGTTTTAAGCTTCCAACTAATTGTAGGAGTATTTGAAGATAAAATGGAAGCCATCTCCCATTCTCACTTTTATCTCCTTGGCTAGCTGGGTGGAAGCTCAGCTGGTCTGACAGTGCTCCCTGCAAGAAGAGACAGCAGTCCATCGATGTGTAGATGTGGGGCTGCTGCTGTCCAGGGGATCTTGAAGATCAGAAGGCTGATGCTCGCTAACCAAGCAAGTAATGTCCATAGACCTGACATTTGTAGTGCCAACAGCCCCACTATTTCGACACTATATACATTTCAATTGATTATTTACTTTATGTAGGTCTACCCAATTGTTGATATTAACATTTCTGTGAAAATTAATTAATTTTTATATTATAAAGATGAACATCTTTATACTATACAGATGAACATACTGTACCGTAGTTTGGAGAAATGATGAATAGGCAATTACTTAGTACTGTCTCCACATGTTATCCAGACCTAAACTGTGGATTTTTTTTAAGGTAAGCAAAAAACTCTGAATAAGCCAAGCATTTTCTGTAATGGGAATCAAGCTGATATATAAAGAAGTTATCTTCTGCACTGTGAATCTCTCGGTTTTTGCCCTCATGCCTTCATCTCTCTGTAGAAGAGAATCATGTGTTTTTTCTTATATCAGTTACAGTGTCTATAGCTGATTTGAAACAATTGTCATTAGTAGTGCTGAATTACAGCTGTGCATGGTGCAAATATAAGGGCAAAACTTGAGGGCAGATTCAGTTCCTAACCCTGCTACAGAGCACAGCAAGTTGTTCATCACTGGCATTCACTTCCCACTGTTCACTTGAATAATACTTCCCTTACTTGAAAGGGACATTGTGAAGATAAATCTATAAAACAATTGGTGTCCAGATATTGCATGAAAAGCTCATAAATACGTGAGCACCAAGGTAGTTCAAAGGGGTTGTTGACCTTTCAATAGAGCAAAGTTAGCAGTCTTTCTGAGTAACACCAAAGGAAGCAAGAAAAGTGCTGTAAGATGTTTAATTACCTGAAATGGTCAAGAGCACAGTGTTATCTCTTGCAGGAAACAGAAATAGCTGTGATTGCTCTGGTGTCCTGGTGACAGCTTGATGCAGGAGAAAAAAGTGTGACATACTTAATCACCACTATCATTCTTTATGCAGGGCCCTGTCTTCTTTGAGAATTACTTTCTAGGTCACACTGTAATTATTGTCCAAGTTCTGATGATTACAGCTGTGGAGGACCAAATTTTAAACTCAGAAATATCTTTAACAAGAGGCTTTCTCTTTTTTAGAGATCTTTAAGCCAACAGTTCAGTGTAATTCTGTGCTGCATGACAGCTTACATCAGATCCTACAAAGGAACTGGACCTATTTAGAAAATAATTAATACAGCCAAGTTTACAGTTGATTAGATACCCCACTGGGAACTCTACTGTTCTGCACTGTCATGTTTTCATGCTGCTTGAATAAATCTGTCAATTATTCTTCTGTTCTTTAAAGAATTTTCTTAAAACTATCTTCAATTGCTACTTTATCCCTTTTCTGTGAGAATCTTCAGATGAAAACAATGTATTTCACTGTGGAAAAAAATGCTTCGTTGTGTCAACAAGGTTGTGGGAGATAAAGCATTACAAAATACTGCTAAAATGAATATTATGGAATGCGTATTTCTTCGGTCCCTGTTTTTTGACCATAGGATTTAAAATATAGCAGTTCCATTTCATATGCTGAAATGACTTTTTAATATAGTCATGCCTGCATGATGCATATTGCTTATCTCTGCTCAGCACTTGCTCAAGACAGCAAGATCCAGAATTAACATGCTTTGTGAGAAGACAAGGAATGACCAAAAAGCAATACTAATAAAGTTATGTCTTTATTGCTGATCAGATGGGCAATTTCTTGCCTATACAGGAAATGGCAATCATTTAAATGACGTTCTTAACAAGGAATCTTTAGTAGCATTAAATGTACTTAAGTAATGTGGTGATGTTTACAGAAATGGTCAAAGAGCCCTCTTAGCTTTAAAAGAGTAATTTTTAAATGTTCAACTCTTCCAGTCTTTGGAAAAACAGCAACAAAAAGTATTAAACCTGAAAGTCATGACAGCTCTTGAACAAGAATATTCTCTTATCTTAAATACCTCTCTCATCTTCATTCTTTGGTTTTACTCCATTCCTTTCCCCCTATTTGTTTTGTGTTTGTGTGTGTTTCTTGTTAAAGTGACACGGCATTTCTAGCACTTTGCTCAGTGTGTGACTTTTCCTTCCCTTTTCCTTCACAACTGCTCCAGACTGATCGCATAAACCCAGATGACATAGATTTAGAAAATGAACCCTGGTATAAATTCTTTTCAGAACTGGAGTTTGGACGTCCGGTAAGTGAGGACAGAATATTAATATTTAAATATTAGGAAAAATATTTTTATAATGAGGAATTTACAAATTACCAAATTCAGCAAACATATGCCAGTAAAGTTAATATTGGTGGATTTTTGAGAAAGGTCAATAAAGTCATGTCATGCATGTAACTATTATTTTTCAAGTGGACACTTAACTTGCTAGAGTAGTGACTTTAATAGCTTTAAAATACAGACTATTTTAATAGAAACAGTAGTGTGTAAATATTTAAGAACAAGAAAACTTGCATGTTAAATAGGGATGTTTACTAGTCTCCCTATATCTTTTGCATTTGGATGAATTATTTTTGAACAATCTTTCAGAACAGAAAAAATGTCAGATTGCATTAGGTATGCTAAGTTACAAATCATGTATTTTACTTGAAGGAATGTGTCTAAATTTAAATGCAGGCAGCCATATACAAATTGCTTACAGCAGTATATACTGAGATTTTATTTTTCCCTCTCTTATATGCATACATGCAGACTACATATTTTGTACCTGAACAGAGACACTGATTTGCTGTGTTTTCAAGCTGGATACCTGTTTGAACAGACAGACTTCAATTCTGCTCTGATATTCACAAAAAGCCGGGTCTGAAAAAAAGACTCACGCCAACAGACCCTACCTCAGTCCTACTGCAAGCATGTATGTTTAAAATTATAAACCTGAAATTTAGGTGAAACACCTAAATGTCAGAAATATCTCAGTTTTTCACCTTTGGTTGCCTAGGCTTTCACAATTCTTCTGCAAATACCACAGGCTCAATTGGATGTAAGCACTAAAGGCTGCTTGTATATTTTATACAAGGATAAAACCCCCTGCACAGTGCTTTAACAACTAGGTTGGAGAGGCACCTGCTCTTGCTTTTGCACCCACCCCCTCTGGGCTTCGTGGTGCTCAAATTCTTTCCTGTACCCCCTAACATCTTTAAGAAAAAGGATAACAAATGTCTTCATCCCAGAAGAACATAGTTAGAGGAGGAGTAGTTAGAGTAGTTTCTAAACAGATGGAAGATGGTAGTTCAAATCCCCTCAGAAAAAGGAGGGAAGTAAACCCAAGCATTCCTGCAGCCTGGTTAAGTATTCTCATGGCTTTCCAGGATCCTGGGCAGTTTGAGGGGGAAAAAACAAAAGCACCTGCCCACGGGCAGGAAATCCCAAATAGACATGTCATTTGAGCTTGAGAGTATCAGGATTTAAAACATTCCCGTTCTTATCTTTCCCTGTTAGCTAGCAATTCTCTGGAGTCCCCTTCAGTGTGCTAATTGCTGACATGCTGGGCTACATGAGGAGCCTGAGCACTCAACACAGGGTCCTGGAGGACACTCTGGGAAGTAGGTACCTTAGTCCCTTTTTGTAGCTAGCCATAAACCAAAATCAGAACCCCTAGCTACTTCAGTGAGAGCAGAAGAGAAAGTAAACTACATACATTCTTTTAAAACATTAATTTTCTTATCATAACATTTTTAAAAATTACCCATTGCAAACCAACTGAAAATATTATATATTTTTTTAATAATTGAATAGTCTGGGTTTAATTTGTTGTCCAGTGGTCTGTGATGTATCACAGTTTCACCGATTAACTTTTATCTCCTTTTATCTAGCTGTTCAAGCTGTTTTCTTATTCCTCCCTCTAGGTGGGCAGAAACAGTCCAGATACATTCTTCTGATGAACAATATGTCAACAATATTTTACTGATAATGATAACCTGAGAATAGTGTCTCTTGTAAGATAAAATATATTGAGAATTCCCCAGGAAAAACTAACTGTGATGCTTTACGCTCTTCTGTGTCATCAGTATTAAAAACTGCCAGTGCTGATTCAACCATTCCAGTTCTAAATTTTACCACCTAAAGTTACTAACATTTTATTAAGATGCTTATAATTTATAAAGTATTGTAACACATTCTTCCTTCCATTCTACCCACGTGTCCCTCTTTGTATCTGATGTTGTCAACACTTAGTTTCTAACTGTGTCACCTTCTCCATATTTCATTCCTTGCTGCCATTGATTCTACTCCATTTCATCTCTACACTTCTGCTTTTATTATGCAGCCACCTAAAAAGCTTTTGGACTATATTCAAGACAGTTCTTCTGGTGTTTCCAATGAGGTAAATGAATGATTCTTGTTCAGATGATTCTCTTGGGAAGAAGGGTTGGAGTGCTCGCCATTTATGTCTTAAGTTTGTTGGTTTAGTGGTTTCCTTCTGAGAGCTGTGAGAAGTTTCTAATTCACAGTGATTCTATCTTTGTCTTCATATCTTTCCAGATCACTAGTGCATTTGGATGTTGATCTTATTATCCTAGGAACTGTGAGTCCTTATCCCCAAAATTTCTTGGAGATTAACACTCAGAATTACACAGTAGCCAATGCGTCTCTAACTCTTTGACAAATTCCCACTTCTTCAGAGTTGGGCAAGTGCATTGCTTTCAGACACAATGCAAAGCAGAATAGTATTTTTTTTAATTCAACTATCTGACTGAAAATCCTATATGTCAAGTGAAAGCCTTTGTGGCTAAACTGTCGTTTCTCTCATTAAATACTTATGATTAAGTCTGCTAATCAGGTTAAACAGCAATAAATAATCCTGTTGTAAATTTATAACTGGGGGATTGACAATCACTGTCATTACTCCAAATAAAATGCATCAAGATTAGGTAGTGGGCTGTCATTGCCCTCCTCTGAGTGGGACAGATTCAGGCTTTCATTCCTTTTCCCCTCCATCCCCATTTTAGAATGTTAGGGCAAACATCAGTGAATTCTGTAATAACTTTACTTCACATGGTGGCTTTACTTCATTCATATTTGTGATTCACTCTCATCTTCCACAGTCTCTCCAAATATTACATGCAAAATGTGGCCTTAAATTTTTAATTGCTTGCAAATTAATCTGGTTTGGTTTTAATCTCTATAAATCTAGAAAAGCCTTACATGAAATTTGGGCCCAGTTCTCCAAGACAATAAGCAGCTTCCAGGCCTTCACTAATACCACTAGTACTACAGTACTCTATATATGAAAGAAGACCATTTAAAAGCCCTAGCATGATTATTTGAAATATTATCATGTTCAGTATGTCTGGGTAAAACAACTACTAAGTAATACTGTTTTTCTCTTTGTTTAATTTACAAAGACATTTATCTTGAAACTTTCTAAATCTTTGACCAGAATAAATCACGTTCACAAGCTACAGCAAATTAAGTATCGCGGGAGGGGAATATTTAAAATAACTCGTTACAATATTAGAATCATCATAAAAACTAACTTCTTTGTGGTTTACAACTTCTGCCTACTTTTCCTAACTTAATTTTCAGTTGTAATTAAAGCCTTGATGCATGAAAACAGCTAAAACATTGGAAACACTGTCTTAGCTGTAAATATATATCTGGTTTTTTGAGTAGAACCCAATTAAAGTATTCAACAAAGTCTGTATTTGGTAGCTTGGGGTGATTGTCTCCAAGATTGAATTATTTTTATTAGGCAGCCTTTATCCGTATAGGTCAGTGTTGAATATTCTGGAAGATGCCTAATTATTGTTGGAGATGGGGGAGTGGGGATGTGTTCTGCTGGGCCACCGTGAAGTGGTTTGGAGGGATCCTGGGTCAGTAATTGCTCAAGAGCCAACAGGACAGCTACAGTGATACCCACTCTTCGCAGTAAAAAACCAGTCATATCCACTGTTTACTTTCACCATTCTCCTCTATGTCGTACCAGTGCGGCTCTGCCTCTGGGTAGAAGTTATAAATTCCACATGGCCTACAGATATATTAATGTGTACCTGTGGTAAAAATTAGTATTGTAGAATGTGCAACATACAGTCTCGTATAGAAAAAAACTTCTCGGAAGGCATCAAAGAAAGAGCAAAAGGGCAAGTTACATTCAAGGTGCATCTTAAAGGGCAGAAAGAAAAAGCCATGTAGTAATCCAGAAGTCAGTTTCGTCACAAGACGCACACTTCTTGCAGTCTTAGGCTGATCACTAACACACTGTTTATGTCCTGGGGTATGCTGTGGATAAAGAAGTTCTCTTTGGTTTGGTTTCAGTTTTGTGATTTACCCATTGCCTTCCATAGGAGGCAATGGGGATCTACACTGCCGTTGGGATTTGCATCATGGTCTGTATAGCCCTGGAGCCATTACCAGTGGTGGAAAGTAGTCACTACCTCATGGCTGTTTGGTCAGTATCATGTGACAGGTGGTCACAGTCCGGTCTCTAATGGAAGGTGTTGTCACTGCACAAGAAAGTCCCCAATAACAATTATTTTGCAATGTTTTTATCACCTCATGCAACAGTTCTAACAGAGACCACCTGTGAGCTTGAGTTTCCTTCCTCTGCTGGTACCAGACTGCGGTGCTGACAGGTCAACAAAGATGAGGTTGATAGTTGTGGCCAGTTTTGAAATAAGACTGACATTTTCCAAAACGGGCTCAATGTGTGTTTTGTGGGTAGTGCAGGGAAGCACATAGACCTTGGCTTCACCCTGTTGTGTAGAAATGTGAGAACTGTGGTTACACCAGCTGTTGGTGTGAGCAACTCTGCTGCTGGCTTCTATGGTTTTATTGCAGACAGACCTCAGATTAGCTATTTATCTTAGTCATTGAAGTTGGATAGTGATGGGACAATTGTCATAAAGTAGTTTTTATCTTCCAGAGGATGTAAAGAAAAACTTGAAAATACAGACTGTATGAACAGTAAAGACTTGGGAATAAATACCTTCTTCAGAATATATTTTAAAAAAACAAATACTGTGATATTTTGTTTAGGCAGAATAGGTGAACAGTCATGCACTCATCCTGAGCCCCAGACACATTCCAAATACTGAGAAATAAAATAGGGATAATCTCCTAAGTGCTAATAACAGGTTTATTGTGTGTCTGAGAATATCTGATAATCATCAGCACACCTCCATAAGAGAACTGGCTCCAAAACACAGGCTTCTATTTAATCTTCTGTGGAAAGGAGGTTTGATTCTTTACTCATTTCCCAGAGCAAATGGCATGGTTTTGTTTCCAGTACCCCTTCTCTAATGCTCAAGACCATTGAGTTTATGAGGTAGGTGACAGTACTTAAAATATCTGGCCAGCACTTTTCTGTTTCTGTTCTTCACATCTGAATCGACTAAACAGTTTTTATTTTAAAAATGTCATATATAGTTTATCACCTAAGAACAATGCAGTAACAGGTGATTAAAAAAAATCCCCAGAGCTTGAAATGTGTGTTTTGCTAGGAAGATGAAACTTGTAAGAAATAACTTCACATTTCTTTGCAGAAAAATAGGTCAGTTTTAGAAAATTTAGCAAATAAAAATCAGATGCTGTGATAAAACCTGATTGTATTCCATGGCCTTGTGTACTCTCCAATCATGGAGAAAAGAGTATGTGGAGCACCACCGTGCAGAAAGCCATGGGGAAAAGGGATATATCATTGTATGAGTGGGACAAACCTTCACTGAGAAGTATCAGGAACCTAGTTCTGCCACTTCTAGTGGTCAGGTTTATGTCACTGGGTTTTGCAGTGAGCATGTTCTTTATAGATCAGTTATCCCAGATTTGTAATCTCCCTTTGTGTTTATATAGCGTGTTATTCTGATCCAGGCTGAAGCTTACGAACATAACAGTGTTTACAGTGAGAATAAGAGTAATGAGTAGTAACACAGAAGAAATGCTTGAATACTTGTCCAAAAACCAAAAAACTTTCTAGAAAAAAAAAATAGACATTTTGAAACCCTGTGCAGAGATCACCTTAAAGAATTTATAGAGGACTTATTTTCTCTGGAAAGTAACTTGAAAATCTTTGAATTATTAACAGCATTTTAACTGGTTACATCACAATGTTACCAAAAGTCGTAATTTATTTTTACCTGATTGTTAATCTGATTTAAATTAAACTTAGTTAATAATTAGTTAATAACTACTGAGAATCAGAATTATGTTAGCTCAAGCTTTAGATACTTTTGTTCCATATTATATCATGTTTGTCTGGTTCTCCCTGCCTCATACTATAATAAATTCCAGAAACTAATACTTCAGTTAGTGTCCTGATGGGATCACATGGTATGTGATGCAGATCTTAAATAATGAAGCCTACTGACAAATGAACACTAACTGAACAATCATATTGTCTTTATAGTGCCCCACCTGTAAAAGGACTTTAAACAGTTATGCTAGAATGTAATTTAAGATACAAAGTCTCATGAAATCTGTTCCCAAATATTTTTAGACTATGGGTAAAGTCTTTTAGAAGTACACATAAGTGTCAGTTAACAAATCTAGAAGTCCTACTCATGAACTTGCAATTTAAATAACTGGAAAAAAATATCTAACAAAAAAAAAACCAAACACAAAAACAAACCACACAGGCCATAGTGCTGTTACTTCTGCAGGTCTTCTTTAGAGAGAAAACTCTATAAAGATTTTAAAATTCACAGAAAAGTCTATAAAGATTTTTTGATTCAGAGAAAAAGTCTTGGAGGATTCTGTAGAGAGAAAAATAGTTCCTGCAGCTTACAAATCGTATGATAGTTCAATTTCCAGTCCCTCAGGCTAGCTCTGAAGTGACATACCAGGAACTTGAAACAAATTTAACTTCAGAAGTACACTGCTTTGTACCCATGAAGAAATATGCTGGGGACCATGCAGTTCATTCTGGATGAATACGTAGTTACCAGAATTGTAGTATTACTTAATTCTGACTGCAGGCTTGAAATGTATGAAATGGTTGATTGAAAAATAGCAGTTGTTTAAAATTGACTTTGTATTAATAATAAATAATAAAGTTATGGAGCAGTACTCCATTGCATCTTCCAGGATTTGTGCAGTAGTTTCTATAAATCCGTAAGCAACAACTAATGTTCTGTGATAAGAACTGTTATTTCCAGGAATAGAAGGTGGTCAGCAACTGGCCACAAATATCATGGGATTTACAAAAGTTTCTGTCTATAATTGATTGTGGGATTTTGGTGAGTAACCAAGGGGGAGGAGAAGCTCTGCAGACCTCACTTGCACATGAAGGAATTTTTTTCAGATTTTTATGCTTTTATAGTAATAGCTTATTTCAGCTGTTGTGTATTTTTGGAAAGGTATAGAGAAGCATAACTTTGTCTCATTATTTAGCACTGCTTTAAAAGAAAAACCATTACTGAAGTAGAATATTAAAAGAAACCTAGTGTTGCTTTTCAAAAACTGCATAATTACTTCTCATGAAATATCAACAGTATCTGTGCTGGAGTAACAAGGATGTTAATTGTCATAGTCTGTTTTTATAGGATTTGTCACAGGGTAACAAAACATAATCAAACATGAAAAGCAGAAATTGTCACCCTTTTTCTCAAACACAGACATGTAACAGATTCATGTATTCGTTTTCACAGACTTCCTTATATCATCGCTATTCAACAGACAAATGCCTGGACAGGCCCTCTAGGTAAGAAATACGATATATGATTTCAGTGGACACAGATTATACAGCCTGAGGGTATCCTTTGTGACCTGAAACCAGCAGATGTTGGGAAGAGTCAGATTTTAACATTCACCTTGTGAGCTACTGATAAAATAGATGCATGGAGAGGGTGCTCATATTTAGATAGCGTAAATCGTATTTTGAAGTGTAAATTTTACTTCCGTTCACAAGTACTTACTGGTTTATGTTCAAAAGGAAGCCATGCTGTATTCTGGGTCTTTGCACTAACATCCCTGAGCTTCTGTCTCAGCTGCAGCAATTTGTCATTTAACCTCACTGCCTGTGCAGCTCTTTCAGTGCTCTTTCCTAAGCAAGCTACCTCATCTGTTCTCATCTCTTTGTCTTTTTCCCATCTTTGTGCTGAACTTCTAGTACCAAAAAGTAGTCTAAAAAAAAGTTGGGGTTTTTTGTTTGGTTGGTTGGTTTGTTTTCTTTTAAAATTCAAAGCCTTCACTATGAAAATGACAGCAATTTTATATAAAATTTTAATCAGGTGAAGAAGAAATTCAGCTTTTCTCTGTAGTATATGCTATAAGACATCGGAAACCAGTGCTTTTCCTCTCTATGTGTTTTTGATTCATTTGTTCTGGCATTGCTTAATCTATAAGCCAGTAATATAATTATATGCTTACTTTTTGAATCCTTGAATTCTGATCTCGGAACTAGACTGCTGCTAATAGTGCTTATTTCTGTAGTTCTGCAAGTACCGCAAGTGACTACAGAAAAAGAAGGAAGTCAGAACCTGCTGTAAGTCATCAGAGGGTGCACAGTGACCAGAACGCAAACAGACCTAGCCCAAGCCGTACAGATATGCAAGGCACATACACCACCACCCTTAGAAAGCCTTTAACTAGCTCATCTCCTCCTTCTCCATCAAGAGCAAAAGGTAAGACCATATTCATTAACAGAAAACTACTCAATAGTGTGTTGTACATTACGTGAGTAGTGAACACAACTGTCTGCTGTTGCTATATGCTCTTCATGGGGGGGTTACTATATGAAGCAACAGCTTTTGGGCCTTTCATGAAGGGGTAACGTTTATTTTTACATGTGGAATTTTAAGATGAAAACCTGGATTTGTAACAAGGGTTTTTCAGTTTCAACTGCTTATTCTAACAAAAGAAAATCAACTAAATGAAGACCATGATTTGTACCACAATATATAAACCCATAAAGCTTTATTAACTCTACTACTCTTATCAGATTATTGTGATTTTAAAACTGTTTTCAGTACATAAAGAAAGCAAATCAAGACAAATAACATATAAGATTAAAGTTGTGTTTCAAGAACCTTTCAAATCTATAGCTGATGTCTTAGACTTTGCCAATTATGAGGACCTTATTTAATCAAGAAAACATCCCTAGTCCGATTTTTGATGTCCTTGAAGTATTTCGTATGGCATATACAATCCAGTTACTTCTTTTTCCAAGTAACTCACTATTCTGTTACTGTTCCCCATCTGTCTTTTCTAGAGACATTTTTTTGGCTTGGTGTGGGTTTTTAGTAAGACAAAAGGTTTCCAGTAAAACACATGTTGGAAGTAATATACAGAGAAATATCGTATACGATAGGTCTCCTCCTTTTTAAGTTATTATTATTAATTTATTTATTTTGTAGCTATACTAATTAGCCTATAGCTGTATTAGGGACTGTATAAACCTTTATAAAAGTAAATTACCAATGAAAAGAACATAATATCCAGGCTGCAAGAGAATGCACCACACAAAGAAAACCAGTGAGGAATATTCAGAGTGAGGTGATGGAAAAGCAAATGGGTTTTAAGCCCAGTGTGTAGCAGTAATTTAAAAAGTGGGTAAACTCATCCATTTGGTCTCTCAGGCCACACGGCGGATAGTTAGAAAACTCCATTTACCTGTATTTACCTTTGACTACACCACCAATAATAAGTGCTTACCATGACTTAAACACTTCCTGTATTTGCAAATCCCCTTAAGAGCATCTAACACAGCTAAATAATTTTCAGAATGTGACCTAGCTGTGTCACTGTCCTCTCTAAGCATTATGAAACTTAAGAGAATGTTTATTTTACTTGGAATTAACCACTTTGTAAAAGAAGCAGCACATTATAAACTCTTTTATCTGTGCGGATTTTGAACTCAAGCGTTTCAGTTTCTGATCCAGATTCAAGTTGTTCTAGAAGGCAGACTGAGCTGTTTGGAGCATGTATCCTGAACTGAGTGTCTCCACTTGAGACCATTTTGGAAAGTTCAGTGCAAGGATGAAACCAGAGTTCCAAATTTGGCCCACAGTGACTTCTAGATCTAGTATACATATAAAATATGTCTTAAAACTTGCTTGAAAACTCAGGCTTTGTTATAGAAGTCAACCTAAGGGCTATTGCTTCTTCTACATGCTGGTTAGTCTCAGTAAACTGGCACATCTTCCTTTACAGTCATATAGCAGGTCCTCAGCTGCCTTGTTCTGCCCTCCATAAGCTGTAGAAAGAACTGCTCCCTTCAATGCTATCACACTAGGAAAGAGCAGCTAACTATGAACAACTAGGATAGCAAGATTTATCTTTATCTTAATTATCTTAGAATCTTAGAATATGCAGTTGCTGTGAACTCTCTGAGCATTATTCAGCTCAAAAATTCTGAACAGCTTATTTTAGAATGCACAGGTTGAAAAGTCAGTATTTGACTGAGGTTTCGATTTGCTGTTTGGCTTCATCTTAAATCCTTTGCAGCTTTTGTTGTCTGTTGACCTGCCTCAAAATCAGTATTAACGCTTGTTTCCTTCTGTTGCTTTGGTGGGGGGTGTTGCAGAGGGGATAACATCTCCATAATTCATAAGAAATTCTTTTGATGCTCAAATTATGAGTAGATTTTTATAGCTGGAAAATAATTATTAGCTCTGATGCCCTAGGCTGTAGCAACCTATGTGCTGACCTCAGTTGATAGATGCATTAATTACTGTCTCTTTTCTAGTCTTTCTAATACTTACTGATGTTAATTCTAACTTTCTGAATCTTTTAATTTCTGGCAATATCTCTTTTTTACCATGCTGCTCTATGGATGATAAAGGTGGGGATATTAGCAAAGTATATCCATCCCTTTTAAGTTATTCAGTGCACAACCACAACACCTCAAATGAATTAGATTACTGTAGCACTTACAGACAACATTTAGCTGTTCCGAATGATTCAAGAAGGGCAATCAGCTACAAGAATGGCTGGCAAATGACTCGTCAAAATGCAGAAGTCTGGAGCAGCACAGAAGAAACTGCCTCTCCAAAGAGAAAGTCTCGTAGCTGTGATGATCTGTTAACAGATGGTCAGGATAGCTTTCCTGATGCACAGGCCAAGTCCGAAAGCATGGGCTCTCTGTTATGTGAGGAGGACTCCAAAGAAGTTTGCTCAATGAACTGGGCCTCCCCATATGTTGAAGGCCGTGGTAATAGTAGGCCAAGAGTTCGTCACAGATCTGCACACGATGCCCCAGGTTTCCTTAAAATGTACAAAAAGATGCACCGCATCAATCGCAAGGACTTGATGAATTCTGAAGTGATTTGTTCTGTGAAGTCCAGAATACTGCAGTATGAAAAAGAACAGCACAAAGGTATTCTTCAAGGCTGGAGAGAGTCTTCTACTGAAGAGGTGCCCAGAGACATGGTGCCAACCAGAATATCTGAATTTGAAAAATTAATTCAGAAGTCAAAATCAATGCCAAACCTAGGTGATGAAATGTTGTCAACTGTTAGGCTAGAGCCTCCTAAAAATGGCTTATGTCCAAAAAGGCGATTTTCTATTGAGTCCTTGCTAGAAGAAGAAAATCAAGGCAGACATCTCTCTCAGGTACCACAGAGCTACAAGTCTAAAACCCTAGTGCCAATTCATATTGAAGTGACCAGTGATGAGCCACAACGATCACATATGGATTTTTCAGACAGTGATCAAGATGGAGTGGTTTCTGACCTTAGTGACTTTATCCAGATAGAGGGTTCATCCTTCTGTAGTGAAAGTGACTTTGACCACTTTTCCTTCACATCATCTGAAAGCTTTTATGGATCAGGCCACCACCATCACCACCACCATCACCACCACAGGCATCTTATCAGCTCCTGCAAAGGGCGATGCCCAGCATCTTACACTCGCTTCACCACCATGCTAAAACATGAAAGGGCTAAACAAGAAACCACTGAGGATCCAAGGAGACAGGAAGCAGAATCTGGCCTCTCTAAGATAGCATTCCTAGTCAGTCCAGTGCCTTTCCGGAGGAAAAAAAGTGCAGCTCCTAAAAAACAAACTGAAAAGAAAAAATGCAAGTCATCTGTATTTGAAGCACTAGATTCTGCACTTAAAGACATCTGTGACCAAATTAAAGCGGAAAAAAGAAGGGGAAGCTTGCCTGACAACAGTATATTACACAGACTTATTACTGAGCTGCTTCCAGACATTCCAGAAAGGAATTCATCTCTTAAAGCTCTGAAAAAGAGACCCATGAACCAGCCTTTTCATCCACTGCCTCAAGATGGTGCTATCCATTGCCCACTGTACCAGAATGATTGTGGAAGATTACCTCTTAGTGCCTCTTTTCCAGACATGGACGCAACTAACAACAATGATAGTGCACTGTGTTTCCAAGGTGGATTAACTTTCTTCCTCTATCCTTGTGATTTACTTCTCCAACCTCACTCCCTGATTTCCCACCCTTTCTCATTCCATTTTTGTGTTGTCTGTAAACAGCTTTCACCTCACAAAATTCTTAATGAAGCATGTCATTTTTACGTAGGTGATGAGGATAGCTAGATTTGCTGTCTATTCACAAAAATACAGTAATCTGGACAACTGGAGTAATGGTGTACTTTGACTAATAGATTATTAGTGCTATAAATTACCATGGTGCTATGTGGGTTTTATTCTCCAAGAAAAAGACCTTACAGAAAGTGAATATATGCATTATAAGAGTTGGTCAAACAGAAAATAATATGCAGGTAGTGCTTCATTTATTATAAAATCAAAAAAAAAAAAAAACAACCTGCATCTAAAACATTTTGTGCTGTATAGTTTTGTAACATAAAAGTCATAAAAATGCTGTTAATTCTGCTAGTATCGTAGAAAGTTGATTCTGTTTTCTTATGACAACACGTTAATTCTGCTGCTTTATATTACTTTTTGTGAATAGACCTTAAGGTCATTTCAGGACGTTTCCATTTCCACTGTTCAAACACTACAATTTCCAATTTCTGTGGCAGAAAAAGTAGTTCTCAGAGAATTTTAATATAGCTATGAAGTTTTGAGAACTTTCCTATCCTCTTAGAAGGGAACTTCTCAATAATCAAAACTTGAATGAAATTGTCAGGAAGCATATAACATTTTTAAAAGTCTGTCTTGACAGTTATCTGGTTTTCAGGTTACTACTTTGACTTGTTCATTGTGCTGCTTCTCTTAAGCTCAAGCAATTGCCTTGAGTACAAAATATTTCTGAAGTGTAACCTTGCAATTTTAAAAGAAGCAAACTAGATAAACAGCAGGAGTGCACAAAGGCATATCCCAGATGATTTAGATTAATACCTCTGGCAAGTCTGTAATGTATTTCTCTTTTTGAATGGTAACATTTCCACATTAAAGAATGTTGCTTCTAGGTATACAGTCATCTAAGACAGAGCATTTTTGAGAATTTAATGACATTACAAAGCTATTATTGAAATCACAAATCAATGTGATAATGGCTTTAATATATCAATTATGCCATATTTGACCAGAGCCATTTTAGTTATCTTTAATTTCACAGCTTTTTTCTCTAACTTGTGCAAGTACCACACTAGTAAATATGTATTTCAAGACAAATTAGAACTGAAGCTGTTACCATCTCTTCTTAACTAGTTAAAGCAGACATACTAAGAACAGAGAATTTGGTAAAAAACAGCTATAAAGTGCAGTTTAGAATTTAATTAGTCATACTTGAGGCCTGATCATAATTAAACCCGGCAGACAGTACTACACAGTGAGGCTGAAGTTGTTGGAAATTGCACTGGACACACATAACAGTTGCTTAATGAGAATTTTCCTAGTCCTTGAAAATAAAGTAATCAACAGTGCAGAGTAAACGTGGTCCTGATAGCTTCCACAGCTATGAAGGAGCCTGGCATGACGGAAGTGGTACACTCTGTCCATATCAATATCCCTAAAGTAGTGTGGAGAATGAGTACAGCAGAATGTTCCCTTGCCTTCCATTAGCACCAGTCACGGCTGAGCGCTACCTCTAATGAAGTTTCATGTTTTGCTGGATGTGTGTGTGTGTGTGTCTCTTACAGCCATCATCTGCACAGAGACCCCCCAAGGTCATAGCAAACAACACTGAAAACTACCCATATTGACAGATTAAGGAGCTGTACAGAAATAAAGGAAGTTGTTCTTCCTCAAGCATCTTCATTTTCACTCCTTCCCTCCCAGGGAGTTTAAAGAAAAAAATAATTGATATGTTTGGAGGCATCATATCTTTATGTTTGTGCAGTGAGTATAGACTGTAGAGCACAGACACGTTCCTTATCAAGAAAGCTGTCCAGAACTGGGACAGTGATGTACTCGTTGGTGATGACATGCTTGCAACCAATGACATAAATAATTAGCTCATGGTTTTTGCCTCTACTGTACTTATCTATTATGTTTGGGTTTTACAGAAGAAAAATGTAAATGGTCTCCAGTGAGCTGTTAGCTAAGCACCAAAAACTTGAGGCTATTGCTGAGATGCTTTCAATTTTTTTTTTTTTTTCCACTTGTACTTCTTTAGTAATGTATGGGCTTGGTAAGAACAGATTTTGTGAATGAAAGCAAAGACAAACAAACATCAGTCATATGTCTCCACTAGCAGGTATCACTGTGGCAGCAGGAGACTAAAATAATAAATCTCCAAAGTCAAGAGGCAGTCCATTTCATGCTGTAGTCTGAAATACATCTATTTTATTTTCCTTTCATGTTAGGAACTCACAGAGCTATAGAGAGTGTAAGATTTTGAATTTATTGTTTTTAAAAGATGCAAACATGTACTCACCATCCTATAGCAGATCACCCTGTAATAAACACTGGTAAACTGTGCTTTAGAGAAATTCTGCCACACAGATTGGTGAGTAATGATTTGTACTCCATCTCTTAAAACAGGCTTGTTTTTATGAAGTAACATCCTTTTAAATTCCCGTGTGCTGCCTAACACATACCCCTGGTAAAGTAGAAATGCATCTTAGATCACTTAGGAGGAAACAGCTTTTCTTCACTATTTTCTCATTGAAGCATGCTTTAATCATGGGGGTTTTTTTGCATGTAATTATGTGTTTAGAATGTTGGCATTCCAACAGTTTCATGCAACCTGATGAAGTCCCAGTACTGCTGTCATGTCTACCATTTGGTCCAATAAGGGTGCATCTATTGACTTTTTGCTCCTTTGATCCCCTATCATATATATTCCCCTGCTGTGGATGAGAGGACAGCTTTTGCTTGAGAATAGTATCGTTTTTTCTTTAAAGGTGCACTTTAGCCATCATATCATGTGCTTTTCTTTCCATTAAAGGTAAATAATAGATTTCAGTATCTCTTCACCCCCCTACACAAAACCAAGCAGCATCACAGACTTGAGTGGGTTTGTTTAATTTACTATCGTTTCACATAATTTCTGTTTTCAGTAGACCAGGAGCCTCCTGGAAGCTATTCTGCTTTCACAGATGTGGGACGATGTACTCCAAGGGAAAGAAGAGGAACTACAGACAAAGAGGTACTGAAACAAAAATAAATAATGCAGCAATATCATGATAAATTGGTAACATTGGAGACAGGATTTGTGTTGGTTTTAAGACACCATAATGATACAGACCAAAAGAACAGTTACTTGTCATATCATCAGAAGGGACAGCATCCTCCTTTTTCCCTAAGGAGATTGGTACTTCAAGAAATTAAAAGCATATCAAGCTTTGTTAAATAAGCTGTATCTTCTATTTATGTTTAAATAGATATGGACATAAGTTTATTAGTCATTGAAAGGCTCTGTCAAAGTTGACCAGAGTTGATGTTTGGGACAGAGAAGAATAGCTGATGTGACTGGGGAAAGGCTCTTTAGAGAACCGGAGCGTTTCAGAAAGAAACTGCCTGAGTAGTTTCAAAACTGATACAAACAGCATCTGTATTTCACCATTATTTTGTTTAGAAAAAGCAAAAAAGAGTCATCTCTAATTTCTTTAACAGTAATTATATATATATTAATGCTTTGGAAGGTGAAATAGAAGCAGGCATACAACCTTTAAAGTAACACAAGGGATCACTGAAAAGTATACACACAAAGAAAAAATGGACTATATCATTCAGTATCTTAAGAATATTTCTAGTACTAGAACTATAAATGCTGTCCAAACAGGCTTCAGGGGTTTTATTCAATCATAAAGTACACTTATGTTAACCAACATATACAGACCCTAGATTAACATTTTCCATTGATTTTTATAAAACTACTGTACAAAATAATAGCAGCATAAGTTCTGTTGCTAATATTTAAGGTTTTGCTCTGGCCATCTACCTTGGTGCTACAGGTTAGAACCGGTTGCAGGATCTGAATTCAGATCCACTCACACCCCACTAACATAGAATCATAACAGTTGGAAAAGATAATCAAGCCCAACCGTCTACCCAACTTCATCATGACCACTAAACTATGCCCTGAAGTGCCAAATCTATGTGTTTTTTGAACCAGGAAAGAGTGAAAAGGGTTTAGCTACAGTGAATAATATGAATATCCCCTCCCATCTAAAAGGCTATTTTTAACAACAGCAGGGAACAGAAAAATGTTTTTAAATTTGCTTTTAAATTAAAGGAGACCTGTAATGGAAAATTGTATTTGAGTTACAAAATGCAAGTTTATGGGATCCCTATAATAACTTTTTTTATTATAGCAAAACCAATGCTCTAGGAATCATAAATTTGCTAGCGTTTAGAAAAAAAAGGAGAGAACCCAGTCAAAAATATTTGGCCTGGAAGAAAGGCAAAATGCAAAACTTAAGTGTCCCTTTTTATTCCTCTTATAAATAGATGGACACCCTTACATTATTACAAATAGAATCTCTCAGACTCATCCTCGTCACTAGTACAGCCTAGAGAGGGATTTTTACAAATGTAGCATCTCGTCTGTGCAAGTACTTGCGCAGAAAAGACTAAATCACTTTACCAAATATCCTCACATCATACTGCTAATCACTTCCTACACCTTCATCTCAAGTACCTAGTGCTGGTTACCTGTCAGATGGCAGACACCAGATGAGCTGAAGCTCTTGGTTGGATGACAGTTTGCGTTTTCAGTGCAGCTTTGAAAACTGGGGAAGTGTAGGGTGCCAACGGCCCAGGTGAGGAGAGGTAGGGTTGTTTTACAGTTTTACTTTTGAAACAATATTGAGCTTGCAAATACTTGGTAATAGAACTTGATAACTACACAAAAAGAATAATACAATGTGATTGCCTGTGATAGCAAGAGAGCTGCACAGGTGGCTGAGGAGATCACTTCCATTCCGACGTTTCTCAGTATTTCTTAAAACTATGAATGTGATCTTAAATATTCCTAACCTTTCCCAGCTGTCAGAGTAATTTTTCATATATATATATAAAAAATGTGATGCAGCCTTTGCAGTTGAAATTAGCCTAAATATAACAAGTTAACAGAAGAGGAATCTAAAGTATTAAAGAATATTAAGCATGTGAATTTCCATTGTACCTAGAGAGCTAGTAGCCTACGAATCGCATTGGCATTTAGTTAGCTTTTCTTTTTTTACTCTTGTAGTTCTTTTAAACAAAATATCGCAAAGCAGTCTGTTTTATAATTTAGCTGCTATTTCTATTTTAAAATAAGTCCTAAGTCCTGAACACCTAACTACCTTAAAAAATGAAGGTGTGTATTTAATTGCTTCTTACTTCAAGAACTACTGTAAGGCACTCATCCTTTTGGGTTTAGATCTTGGTCACCTTTTTAAAAGCTAAAACTTGTTTACTATAGAGTACTACTACCTGAATGTATTAATCACTTTGCCTACTTTTCAGAAACTGCCAGCTAGAGCTGTGTATGACTTTAAAGCTCAGACTTCTAAGTAAGTACTAGACTTTTGTTTATTTAAGAATTCTTAATTCAAGAAAACTCTTTCTAGCACTTGTGACAACTGCTGCTGTTCTAGGCAGTTTCAACAGCAAATGACATGCAAGCAGAGGACTCTGCTTGCTGTCACAGTAGTCTGCATTAGCAAACTGTGAGAAGTTCCTTTGTAATAAAAATGTCGTAAGTTGTTATATTTTTCATTGTATTTGTTTGAACAAATGAATGGCTGTGCATTTTTGGCCTTCTAGAGTGTGGGTGCATCTTCCCGTCTATCTTAACATACACAGGCTCTCTGCAGGATGTGACATGTCCCATACCAAGACAAAATACAGTGGTGCATAAGAAAAACAAAATTAGGAAAAGCTGTTTTAGAATACGAGTCTCAAAGTAGAGTGACTGTGTTTCATTTCTGCTGCTGTTCTGATGATCCAGGGCATTTAAACAACCTTTAGATACGGACAAATAATGACACTAGAATTATATTAGCTGTGTCTGGTAGAAAACTTACACCTTGAATTATCAGAACAGCAGATTAGGATGATACAGCAAGTGACTCCCGGGCCAGGATCTGAAAATATTCTTTATGATTTGGATAAGTCCCTTTTTCAGTATCCAACATTAAGCATATCACAGGCCCTGAGCATCAGAAAAGGTGAGAACATGTTCAGAAGCATGAAGAATGCAAGACTAACTGTCTTTAAAGAAAAATGCATAGAACAGAAGTACACCAAGCTGTGCTGCTGAAAAAAGGTTGTAATAGGCCAGAGAGACATGGAATATATGCTATAGTTTTACCTACTGATTTAATATAGTTTTACCTACTGATTTAATATAGTGTATCGCATAGCCATCAGATGCCTGTCCTAAAAGCAGCATCTAGACAAGGCGATCAAAAAGACATCATACATGCATGCAGACCCTATGCTAAGTGGTCTGGTAATAACTAGCACTACTTTCTTGGAATCACCTTGTAAAACAGGCCTGTGTAACGTACAGACAGCACCTGGGATTTATAAATGTGAATAATTTCATTTTTTATGCTGTAATCAACTGGTAAATGTATCACAG
>JAAGNO010031011.1:139805-156204 GCA_033439905.1 Ceryle rudis
GCTGCTGAAAAAAGGTTGTAATAGGCCAGAGAGACATGGAATATATGCTATAGTTTTACCTACTGATTTAATATAGTGTATTGCATAGCCATCAGATGCCTGTCCTAAAAGCAGCATCTAGACAAGGCAATCAAAAAGACATCATACATGCATGCAGACCCTATGCTAAGTAGTCTGGTAATAACTAGCACTACTTTCTTGGAGTCACCTTGTAAAACAGGCCTGTGTAACATACAGACAGCACCTGGGATTTATAAATGTGAATAATTTCATTTTTTATGCTGTAATCAACTGGTAAATGTATCACAGCCATGACTTTCTTCAAATGCTTAGTTGCTACATTCTGTTTCAATTACAAATGTAAAGATCTCAAAAATTATGCAGGTAAAAGAGTTAAATGTAAAGCTGTAAATACCTGATCTAAATAAATTTGTTACAGAGAGCTGTCATTTAAGAAAGGAGATACTGTCTATATCCTCAGGAAAATTGATCAAAACTGGTATGAGGGTGAGCACCATGGAAGAGTTGGAATATTCCCAATTTCTTATGTTGAGGTTTGTTCTCTGTTTTAATTCCTTGAATTAGTTTGGGTAATAGGTCCATAAACTGCATGAGAATGATGAAAATCTGTGGTTTTTTTCTTTTTCCTTAGAAACTTTCTCCCCCAGAAAAAGCACAGCCTGCTAGGCCACCTCCCCCTGCACAGATTGGAGAGATTGGAGAAGCTATTGCCAAATATAATTTCAGTGCAGACACAAATGTGGAGTTATCACTTAGAAAGGTACAGTTTAGAACTATATCAAAATAGTGTTATAGCATCTACTGCTACAGAGAATTAGGTAAATACTATATAGGTAAATACTATGCTTTGGAGCACTCTGCATTCAATATGTGCTATTCACAATGCAATGTAATGGTAGGAAGCTACTAATAGTTTATTGGCTTGCAATCTTTCACAGCTACCTGCAAATAGTTATGCAGGTATGTTGTGCATGGAAACTGGATTGTGGTAGATTAGCATATGCAAACATCTGCTAATAGCCCACCTAAATTTCTAGTTTTCACTTCAACCATCCATTCCTTTTTCTTAATAATTATTTCTTGCTGTTACAATTACGACAGTAAGGTTTTTATAATATAGAACAGAGAAATATAGAAAATAGAAAAAAAACAGGAAGAAAAGCTGAAAGATATTTTTGTGAATGCACACGTTCTTGCAACTGTTTCATTTAACAGTCCATTTTTTATAACATTCTCATATCTATCTTTTCTATGCACATCCTGGTGGTTATACTTCATTGCATGTGAGCAAAATAAATGTTTAATTTCTGGAGTTTGTGAGACACTGCAATATTACCACTGGAGAGTAACTTTATTAATGCATGTATTACATACTTAGCTGTAAGTAGTATATATTTTTTATCCATTGGAAAGTTCTGCCTCTTTGTTGGGATTTTTTTAAAGAATTACTGTTCATAGAAGTTATTCAGTGTTGGGTTTTTTTCTTTTGAAATAAGAGTAAGGATACAATTTTTTGATGCTAACCTAGAGCCTAATCCAACATCACTGAAGATAATGGGTCGTTTCAATTAATTTGAGATTGGCAAACATCAAAGAGGACAAAAAAAAAAAAAAATCAGGAATAGGAACTTAGAGAACTAGAGGTTGGGGGAGTTAGATGACTTATTTCTTTTAACAATCTTTTGTGCTTAGTGTGGTGGTCATAATCTTCAGAGCTCAGTTTTGGTTTGTTTTTAAAAGTTAACTTGCCCTGCTTTTCTTTTGTTCCATCCCACTAGAGGTAATTTGGGGTACTCCATACATCAACTACAGAAATAAAATTACAGAAACCCAAGAGAAGACAAAATTAATAGGGATGGGTTTGTTACAAAAAGGCACGTGATGTGTTTTTTACACCATAAAACAAAGAAGGGGGTAGCCCATGAAGTTTCACTACAGAGAACAGTTTGAATAGAAAGGTGGTGTTTTCCATTTCATTTGTTAAGCTTTCTAAAAACAGTAATCGACCATTGCTTTTTTTTTTTTTTTTTACCACAGGAGAAGTCCAGTCTCTCATCTTTCCTGTGAATTCATTTTTTTAAATATTCTACCTCCACTTCCTGCAGTTTTAATGATAAGAAAGCACTTCCATGGATTTAATTGTTTAACTTCTATCATTTTTAAGGAAAAATTGGCATAGCTGTCACTATTGGATATTACAGTTACGGTGTTACCTAGTAGTTTGGCCAACAAATAAAAAGGGTTATGTATCAAATAAAACTTTAAATAGGAAGTCCCCAACCAGAAGTAGGAGACTACATGAGATTCCCCTCTGATAAAATAATTTGCAGTCCATGACTGCCCCTGTTATGCTGGAATGGTAGATGTATACATGGTTAGTATAAATGAGAGGTGAAATGTGAAAAGTGGAGATGGCTCTCAAGATTAATGGAAAATAATACAATAATAAAATAGTATCTGCTATTAAAAAAATTTACTTAAAATGCATCTGCTGATAACTTATTTTCCTAATGCATTTCAGGGAGACAGAATAATTCTTCTTAAGCGAGTTGATCAAAACTGGTATGAAGGTAAAATACCAGGTACCAACAGACAAGGCATCTTCCCTGTTTCCTATGTAGAAGTCATCAAAAAGAACCCATCAAAAAGTGTTGATGACTACCCTGATCCTCCGATACCCCAAAGCTATTCTAGTGACAGAATACACCATTTAGGTTCATCTAAGGTAAGGATTTTTTTTCCTTTGCTATCATGTCTAGAGTGGGTTTAGAACAACTTGTAATTTTTTTGTTAACATAAGATAATTCATAATTTATGCATTAAGTACACTATATTTTCTTTCCTGCATAGGTAGAAACGCATTACTAACTTGTTATTAAAGTATTTTGATAGCCAAGTATATAACTTACATTCTGACAGGATTTCTGCTCTTGTCTTCATTAGCTATTACATTATTGAGATGGGCCAGGCAAAATTTGGGCAGAAGAATCAAGCTGTCAAAACAACATTTTTTTGGGAATCTTAGAACTTGAGCAATAAGGATATGTATAGCACACTTTTCATAGTGCAATGTGAAGACTTTCCCATAACACAGCTGTCCTAAAAGCCTGCAGTCCCATAAGCATGCAAAGGGCAAGAGAGGGCAGTGTGGGTGAACATCTTGCCAAGACCAGCTCTGTGCCTTTCGAAGTATAAAGGATAACAGCTAAAAATTCTGTACTTACAACCTTCCTCTTCTTGCCCGTCGCACTCTAAAAGGAGGCTGTTGGTACAACAAAGGTTCTTAGGAGTGGTATGACAACAGCAACAGTATTGTTTCATCTAGTAGCAAGGCAAATGTCATCACGTGGTCAATGAACTTAAGATTCAGACCTTTATGGATATAATTTTTACAGCAAACGTTTGTCTTAGATTCTGCATTCTTTCCCTTCCTAGTCTGTATAACCACCATAAAACATACTACAGGATGTTTGCAAAAAGATTCCTGTATTCCAATTTATCATTTGCTCAGGAGATTTCAGTCAGCTGTGCAGGGAACATAATCTCTTTGGCAGTGACAGAATAGTTTCTGCATGCACACCATGATTAGTGTCAACTTATTATCAATGACTTTGAATGCACAGGATGGAAACATTTCTAAGTCTTCCTCTTTACCTTTGTTATTTCTCTCTTCAGCACAAACAGTGGGTTTTGTGTGTAATTACAAACTTCTTATCCTACTCTTAAATCTCTATTTCTTTCAGTTGGTTTTGTCCCCTTTTCTATTTTCATATACTAGCATGCTCATGTTCTTTTATGTACTTCAAATTTGAGATAAGTTCCACATTTATTTGGTGACAGAAGGTGTCATTTATAGACAACAGTAGCCTCTGAAAATATTGCTTACAATTAAGCAATATTAGCTGGTTGCTACAAGAAGTCTTGTCTGGTTTTCCAGAATGTGTCACAACAGAGAACAAGCTACCCTCTCTTCCATTCCAACAAAACTGTTGAAGTAGCACCAAATTCTATTGCTGTAGACTGAGGTATTAATAAACTAGGGCCCCTTATGATTACAGGAATAGAGAGGTAAGTCAGTCAAGAGTATGAGGCAGCTTAGGTGCTCCATATTACAGAGCTGTCTCTGTATTTAGAGATGTCTCTCCCCCCATTCTCTGTGGAGAAGGCTTGTCTCTAAGGCATCCTGTGGCTAAAGCTGGTGTTTGCATATAACCCCTGTAACCGTTGTTGAGCATAGGTGATGCTTCAGATCATTTACATTCATATTACAAAACTTTCCTGCCACTATTATTAAGTTAGTTATCACTAAATTAGTTCTGTGGGGGAGTAACATAGAAGAAGCCTTCTTTGTAACACAGGACACTTTCACAATCATCTGGTTGTAGTATGACAAAAAAAAAAAAAAAAAAAAAAGAGCCTCTACTGAACACTTACAGACCTTGCTTCTGAATTCAACTGTATTCAGAAATGTAAGATGACCATGTAAGAATACTTCTTGTTCCTGACTACCTAGAAAGACTCTTCAACAGTCCTGAAGGTGTTCTGGTGTTTATCGCCATTACTGATACTGCTTTTCCTGTTCCTTTAGAGTTTTTTAGTATGTATCACACCCTGTTGCTAGAGCAATTCTGCTAAACATCTCTGGCATAATGGCAATAAAAAATAAGCAAGCAATAAATTCAGGAGCAAGCTTTGCTCTCCTTAAATTTGCATAGACTATCTCTATCTTTAGCTCTAGTGCAGACCGTAGCTACAGAAAACAGTGGCAATGTACAAAAAAGTAGCAATGTCTCCTCAGTAGTATTACTGACCTTAAACCACAGATTACAGGCCCTTGTTCAAGCAGAAAAATGAGGGAAAGAGATTGCGTATTGCTTGTTCTGTTTCAGCAGGCTGCATTGTATCAGTCTATGCTGTTTTTTAGTACACAAACATTTTGTCTAACTATAAAATAAAGCTATTTGCCTCAAGAAAAGTCAAGCAGAAGGTAAGTAAATTAACCTTCCTATTCTGTGACATGAATTTAGCCTTTTGAAATTATTTTCCTGTTCTAGAGTAATACTTAAATCTAAAGTAGTCCAGATAACTTAAAGAGATGTACATCTAATTTTTCTGGATAATTATAACAATGAGATCAAAATATTTTTCACTGTTTTAATTGTGAAGATTAATAGCAACAACACTACATTTTCAGTATTTACTGAAGCAATGGATATCTACTGATGCTGTGTACGTATGACTCACCAGTCTCTCATTCTTACAAAAGGACATTTCTTTTACCAGAAGGATACTTCAATCAATGTTATGTAACGGTACTCAAAACATACTGCTGTGTACTGTGCTGTCACTATTTTAAACGCATATTTGACTGTCCACATTCAATTAGAATTGAATGTACCTTTCACAAATGTTGATGTCATTTTGAACTAATAGGGTTACTTTGGGAAAAAAATGCATTCTTCAGCTGCTCATGACAATAAAAGTATGCAATGTGTAAAAGATGTTTCTTAAAATATTTACTCAGAAGTACTAAGAAAAAGTAGAAGTATTAACATTAGGATAATCAGAAATAATCTCAGGGGTTGCAGTTTAAAAGAAATACTTAATGACACCTAGAGTGTACTTCAAAAATGCTGTTTTCAAAACAGCAGTAATGGTTAGAGAAAAATTACATTAATATTAATTGTATGATTTAATAACTTATGACAGGCTCACTAACAGAGCACCATAAGTAACATAACTTCAGCAGATCAAATGCAGGTTGCCTTCACGAAGGTAATGATTCAGATCTGTCTTAATGTTTGACATTTAAGCCCCAAGCCAGCACCTGATACAGTTTCATTTTTCAAATGTCTTTCCTGCTCTTCTGATTCATGTAGTAATGATTTCAGACACCCGTGCTCACTGAAATGATACCCTATAATCCAGATGATGGCACAGACATTTTTCTTTCCCAGTCTATTCATATCCTGTTTCTCTGTCATGCTTTTTTATTTAAATTCCCATGTTTTTCTTATTTTTGAAGTTGCCTTCCCAAGTACTGTCCCCACTTTCCAGACACCTTTCCTCCTCTTGGTCACACGTTGATCAAAAGATTCACCAGGCTGCCACTCATGACTGGTTTTCAAAGACCATCGGTTTTTCACCTTCAAGCATGTGCGTCTTACCTCCTCCACCATTTCCAGACAGTTTTCTTTGTGACTTAGAAGAACTTGATTCTTTGGCATTAACAACATCCCAATCTGTAGCAATCTTCCCACATACTGCTATTCACCAGGTTAAGGATGGTCACTTTATTCCAAATACAGAGGCATCTCTCAGCTCTCCTACAGCTTTTCCTCTGTCCTTTCTTGTATCTACTTCTGGCCCATCTTCACCCAGCTCATCTCATGACATACCATATAAGCATACCAGCAACACTACCAAACCAGGAAAAGATAAAGACTTGAGAGGTACACTTGACGCCTCAGTTACAGAAGTACCTACAGACTTCTCAGATACTACAAGAGAAGGTGAACATGTTGGCACTAATCATAGCATCCCTTTGCCACGTGAAGGTGGCTCCATCTCCAGTGCACTATCTGCAAGTGATGAAAACGAAGAGGAAATCTGTTCTGCAGATCTATCAGTTAATATAGGGGATCAGTCAAAGCCTCAAGAATCAGATTTCTACATAGATGAACAAGACACAACAGAAGAACTGACAAGACTCTATATAGAGGAGGATCTGGGACATGACAATTTAGAATTCCCAATGGAATTCCCAAGTGGAGGAGATTCCATGGTATCTTACGAAGGATACACTTCACCGAATATTGCTAAGGTATTTTAATTTCTGGAAAACCTGGCTTCTGTGTTCAGATAGCTAATTAAGTGTAATTAGTCTCTGCCTTTTCTTGTATTTACATGTTTGTATTGTGCACAGGCAATTTTATACTATTGCATTTGATAAAAATTGACAGTGTTAGAGGATAGTCCTTTCTCAGAAGCGGGCACAGGCCCCCTTTAAGTTCTATGGTGCATCAACTCTGCTGGTCCTTTCCCTTCTGTCCATGTTAGCTGCCATTAAGCATCTGGTACAAAAAGCCAGTGAACCATTTTCCTTCCTGGCCCATTACATGCCACTGCTTTTGAGCGAGAGGCCCCAGCAAGCAAATGCTATCAACAGCTTTCAGAAGGAGGGACATACCTCCTGCAGAGACTCAGTGGTTTGCACTTCACATGTGCCACTTCACCAGCTGATGTATTTATAGTAGGCTCTGTTACGAGAATGTGACTAATAATAACAGATCAGATTAAGTTTGGTGGTTAAATGCTTCACCCTAAAGACCTCTCCAGTTCCTCTTTGGGACAGTACAACACTAAACTATCCCAAATATGTGCCAGCCATTAGATGCCACAATATTGCTACATGGTTTGTGTGGTTTCTAGGGAAAGCTTTAGAACAGATTTTTTCTGTCCAGCACTTATTTCAACAGACTGTTAAGGCAGTTGCTTTGGCTGACACATACAAATATGTAAATCAGATACTTAGGACAATATGTTTTGGGCCAAATGTAGAACTAGTTAATTAGAAAGAATTTGCAGGCTGCCTCTACCCTTACTTGACCTGAAAAACACAGGAGAAGACCATAAGAATAGAGTTGTAATCCACAGCCACAAATGGCAACTTGTTTTGACTTCTGAAGGAAGAATTTTCCTCTGGAAAAGTAGACCAACTAATAATAAAATTAGCATCATATTTCTGACTGTTCAAGTTAGTTACATGACTCCTTATTAAGGATTTTATGTCCTTCACAGCTGGTTTTATAGCACAATTACTTCTCATTTTTCTTAAATGCTTAAAGCCAGCTCTTCTTTCTGCGGGAACATCAGGAGACTCTGATCCTCCTTGCCACCTCTCTCCTAATCCTCCATTTCACTCTGATAAGGCACCGACTTCTCACTCTGTTCCTACAACATCTGCATCTATTGCTTCTCTCTCACCTCCTCTCCTTTCTAAACCCTTACATCAGCAGGAGAAAGACTCAAAGTTAAAGGTAACTGCACCTCTTCAGTATGGATTGTTGCAGATCTTCATGTATATTTAATAACTGCAAAACTAACACTGAGTTTGATCTTTTCAGATGTATTGTTTCCTTTACTAATATTAAATAACACAGCACGAAGTATTAAGATAGGCCTTATTCAAATGAAACATGAGATAAAACTATAACCTTTATAATACAAGCAAATAGCTTAAGGACATCCAGTAACAAGAAAGCAGAAAGCCCTCAACTCAATTTCAAGCCCATACCATGACTTAAAATAATTCATATTTAATTGTAAGAGACAGAATTATACTCAAGTATGCAAAAGCTAAGCAACATTTGTAGTTTAAAAGTGGTTTCAGTTCCAATCCAAACCCTGGGAGAACAGTCAGGTCTCACGGTAAAGCACCAATAAGGAGGGTCATGTTATAAGTAACAACTCCGTTAGGCCTCTTCAGGACTACATTTTGTGTCAGCATTGCAGCTTTCTGGCAAAAAAAGGGAAATCTGGAAAGTTGCCCTGAATAGACAATTTCCAGTGCTGACATCCAGAGAGTCCATTGGCTCATGAAAAGGAGCAAATCTCTCTCTTCCCAACCCCCCACCCCACTCCCCCAATCTTACAATGTGGATTCATGGAAAACCCAGACATTATGGACTTAAAGAAGTTTTTAAGGTCCACCAGATCTGAGGTGGTTTGGGTTTTTTTGAAGGAGGGAAGAGACAAGAGTTCTATCCAGGTCATGAATCTGTTATGGGCTTCAGTACGTTACACCTCAGAGTAGGAGTAAAAAATAGTACTGCATTTGTTTCTGCAACTTTGAATAATTTATGTTTTGCAGTGCTTTTGATGGGTACTTTTTGCTTTTTACCAACAAAAATTCAGAAAATTCATCATCTACACTGAAATCCTTTTTAGGTGACCCTACTATTCGTTGCCCTTGTTGGAGCAAGGCATGTTAATCCCATGTGAAAATAAATAGAAGGAATATCTGTTTTAAGAATTAAAATATCTGCTCCTGGAAACCACCAAGCCAGTGTACTGTTCTTCATTGGGCATGGCAGGAAGCAAGACACTCACGTAACCAAGGAGGACGACTCATTCTTGTAGACATAAGAGCCTGAGTACAGAGAAGAACTAGAGGTCTTGGGGGTTGATGCAGAGTTCTAGCTCTTAATTATTGTTTTCTAACTGATATCTGATTTGAAATCTGGATTGTATTTTTAAGTCTAGGGAACAGATAGCTTTGTAAACTTAATCAGTACAGACTCACCTGTTTGAAAACCATTGAAATTATTAGAGACACTCCTACTGACAACAGATTTTTTTGGTACAGTATTTCCAAAATGAGATAAATATTTATTTCCTCCCAAGGGTAAACAAAGTCTTTTTCAGCAGTCAGCACTGTCTACCTTGCCAGGATAGAGAGGAGGATTAAAAGTGTAGCCAGGTTTTGGCTGTCACCTTTCCTTGCTACTTAGTCTACAGGCTGGAGTTGATAAGGAAGGAGAGTTCCTATCCTTTGTGATTGTCCCTGATTAAAGTTTGCTCTCAACTGCTACAGCAGAAACAACATGAGACATTTCTGGGACTCAAATATCACAAGGGAAGAAAGGTTCTTCAGAGAGTTTTTGAAATTGTATACTGATACTTTGGAAATTTTTGTAGTTGTAAAAATACACACATACATATGTACATATGTATAGATATTTGGAATGTGGCTCAAATCTGAAGTATGTCCAGGGATTTGGGCAGTAGAATATAAGAAGCTATGGGTGGGAACTGATACTTTGCTTCATGTTGGTGGGAGGAATGTGTCCTCCAAAAGCACAACTTTGAAGCCACTTCCCTAGGAGAAATGCTGATATTTTCCTACCTCCTCCTCCTCCCTTGGTATCCCTTGTTCTTTTTGTTGGTCATCCTCTTAGCTCCTACAAGGGGGCTGTTCTTGCCCCATTCTAATGGCATACAGGGACAAATACCAAAGGAAAAGTTTCCAGTGTCAGTGCTCTAACTCTCTCACATTCCCTCCACTTCATCCCTGCCCATGAGAATTCACATTTGCTGCATACGCCCACTTAGAAGCTGAATTCTGAGAAATACTGAGCTGATTTATAGTGATATTAACAAAAAGCGTATTTTTCCTTGAAGTACTTTCCATCAATTATTTACTTGCTTTCTAAATGCAATTTTAAGGTCCATGTTCTGTTTAACAGCAAGGAATTAACATTTGTCATCGGCGTTTCTAAATAGTATTTCTGCTCTTTGCCATTGAGCTTCTCTGTATTATTAACTGAGCTACTTCACAGGTATGCTTGCAGTAACTGTTCTTACTCCAGCTGCATGCATTGTGCATGATTAATATTTAAACTGTAACGTGTAAGGGCACGTGCCAGAGCAGCTAACCCTTGGATACAGTGGCAACAATGAAAATACCATTTACTAATAGTACCATAGTTTACATTTGTAACACACTTGTTTGGGGTTTTTTTAATCAAGAAAACATATCCAGTTTGCATGTATGAATGAAGCAACAAAAATCCCAAGATGCTTCATTATTAAACTCTTACTTGACACAGTTTTTGTGGTTTTTCTAGGCTAATTTAAAGAGAGAGATATTTCTTATGGGTAAACCTCCTCGTAGCCCAGTGATGACTAGGAGATCCTGCAGCTCACCTGTCAGAGGTCACAGCTATTCACACAGGGTATGGTACTGGATGCCCAGTGTGCAGTAACAGCATTGCCATAGAAAAGGAGCTTGGTGTCTAGTTGTTCATTATTTTGCTTTTGCCCAAGTGTCTCAATACTATCAGTATGCCGTGTTTTCTTCCTGTTGTGCTTCTGTGCTATGTCCGAGTAAAGCCAACAGGTCTGCGTGTGCCAAAACTTATTTTATAAATCCATTAGTGTATTGTAATCTCTGCGGTACTACATAGTATTTCCAGTGCTACAAGATGTAACAGATCAAAGTTCTTCATATTTAGCCCTTTTTTCCTCCCTAAATTACTCCTCTCTTTCAAAGCATTTCTAGTTTATTAAAATTACAGCTTCTAAAAGTCAAAAATTTATACCTCATTGCATATATGCAGGCTGAATTCTTGTTTTTGAATCCTTCTTTTCAAAGTGTTTTGTTGCTGCTCTATCCTGTTCACACAATACTTTCATCTTGATCCAAGCAGTTATTCCAGACTGTCATACTGCCTTTCATATCTGTAGTATAACAGTAACGTAACTGTAACAATTTTTCCTAGCCAGAAAGTCAGATAGAGTTTGCATGTGTTTCACTCAAAAAGGTGATCTAAATTATGAAAAAAAAATCATCAACCTAAATTATATGTGAATAAGAATTTATAGGCTATGTTTTTATTTCAGTTTGGGACTAAATTATTCTTTACATTGGTTTCTTAACTTTTGGCTCTTAAAACTGATAATGGGATGAACTGGTTTCCATGCTGCTGCTGCTGATTTTAGATTATCATCTTTTTGGTGGTTCCCTTTTTAAAACTTTAATTTAATATATGCAGGTTTGTGTAACTTTTCTAAGTCTTCGCTTTTTGTCAGGCCTCTGTTTGCTACCAGGTATGAAGGCACCTTCAGTGCCTTGTTCATCACTGAAGAGAGACAATTCAAACATAGGAAGGCCAGGATTCTTGCAGTAGCAGATCAACACTATCCCAAAAAAAAGTCCAGCTGGGAGTAAGAACCATAGAAAAGGGATTGAGCCCTATATTAATCTTCTGTGTTACTCCAAATGAATGGCATGTAATCGGTATATCTAGAGGACTGTATTGGTCCATGTTTACTGCATTTATATTTTCAATTCCAAAACTACAAGAGCATAAATTGTACACCTAATTTGCATGTTCAGGACTATGCAGAACTATTATATGCAAGTGCACATCAGTCATGCCTGAAAATCAGGTGTACAGTTGGGATCATTAACTTGACTGCACACTTTCTAATGTTTTAGGAGATTAGGCGCTACAGTTTTATCCAGGAAACAAGATAGTGTAGTGAAATGAGCCATAGCTGGAAACTAGAAATCTTAAGCTCTCAAGTGTGATTATCCAGACCTTGCAACAGTCTCCCTTCTAGCCAATGCCACTGTATATGGGAAGGAGAGCTATTGAGGAATACATTCAGGTAGAGATAGAGCTTGAAGATCCCCCTGTTCAGAAGTAGCACAAAGTACTCCACCTAGTTTTCCCAGATTCTAATTCCATCAAAGTTTTTTCTGCAGCAATAACGTAAGAGTTTAAAACCTTCACTCACCTTGATTTTCTATCATCTGTTTCTACAGCAGTTAACTAGCAATAAAACATTTTAAAGCATTGAAACATATGCAGCCAAAAGCCACAATACTGACTTACCTCATTTCTTCCTGGCTTGGTATATCTTTGAATCATTAAATCATTTCTAGTGTTGTTTAGGACATTGACTTCTATTGTTTGCGAGAAAAATCCTTAACCTCGGTTGAGTTCTCTTGCATTTCCAACTATCTTTGTCATTCAGCTGAGTTATGGAGCTGATGAAAGATTAGCAGAGACTAAGATCAGATTCCAATCCAAATACCAAGCTAATCTGTCCCGAGGAATATTCTCTTCTTACTTTACAAGCCAACTGTTGAAGGGGATTTACTGAAAACTGAAATGTCTGGTTTGCAGTCTTTATTGTTGTGTGCTTCAGTATAAATTATCTTTCTTGTACACTGACAGAGAAGAATTAAATGGGGGAAAGAAAGTCAAAGGGCATAAACAAATATTTTTTTGACTTTGGAAACCTCTTTCCCATCTAGCTGTTATAAATAGGACTAAAAGTTCTGTAAAGTACCTGCCTGCATCTTTAAATACATTTTAAAAGTATACTCTACAAGCAGTAAAAATGAAGTGGAGAATGTTCACAATGTTTTCTGCACGTACTCATACAAACATGAATAAAAGAAATTTATCTACTTCAATTTCATCTGGAGATGTTGGAGGGGATGGGCGAGAACAAACAAAAACATAGAGCATTCAGTTTATATCATCAAGCTGGAGGGTTCTTTACCACAGCCTTCTCTCATGGAGGACTGCATCATCTTCAAGAGTAAACTGAAGCAAGATGAACTGAAATAGTCAAACCTAGGAAAGAGAGAGCCATAGAGTAATAAAATCCCACAGCTTCAAGATGAGGTTGCAGTTTACTCAATGCGTGAAAGGAAATGCTATGAGCTGTCTTTGATATCAACACTCCCCAAACAGATACAGTTTCCAGACTTGTATCAGACTGTCAGTCTACACAGCATGACCGTAGGGCATCCTCAGCTAACAGAGAACATGATCACTGCTCTCATAAAGAGCTCTCCCAGGCTGCTGCTCCTGCACAGTTTCTTGCCTCAGCCTCTAATCAGTATAAGACAATGTCTTTCTAAGCAGGATATGGTTTCTATAGAAGGCTAATATTTTTTACTTTCATTGCATCTGGATTTATTGGATAATAGTGGTGGGTAATGCTCCATTAAGAACAAAAGTAGTTCCTTTTGTACAGCTTTGCACTGGAAATACAAACTACTTCTTCCTCTGAAGTAAAACTGTTAATTGTTATTTTCACACAATTACATGCATTCTTTCAAAAATTCTTTCTGCTCTTTGCCTCCCAACAGCCTGCATGGCATTGTGTTCTCCCTTGATTTGAAACAGAATTAATTCAAGTGTAGCATGTTATGCTTGCCAAGTTAGTACTCTGTCTGTATGTAATGTAAGTTGGTATGTTGTTTGTCTATGAATATTCTAAATTCTGCCATTACATATAGGAGACTTTATTTCTGCTTATCTAAAAAAACGCTTCATCCAAGGAATGTATAATGTTCATCGGTTGCATTTGATTTTTCTAATGCTATTTCTATTTCACAGTGAAGATGCAGCAGGGTTCTCGTCCAGCTTTCTGCTGTACTATAAATAGAATGGACTGTTGATAAAGTTTACAATACTCTTGTAGTTTTTATCGCATCCTCCAAGAATCAGATCTTTAAACCTGCCAAGATTCTGTTGCTTGGCATGTCTCTTAAGACCTTATCGTGAGCTGTGGAGGGGTGTGTGGGGGAGGGTGTTTTATGCAAGGTAGAATATGAACTCTCAAGCAACTATGTAACATGCCTCTAATCCAACCCTTTGGGACCCAAGAATATAAATCCTTATTACATTTCAAATAATTTCATTTCAGCCACAGCGCCCTGTGCTTGCTCATGAAAACATACACAGTGGGGGGGAACCGTAAGTATACTACTTGTCTGCTAAAACAAAACCTAGCGTTTAAGCAATAGCTAGCATATTGTCAAATAATTTGTTAACCTGCCAAGTACAATTATGAAAAGATTTCAGAAATTTACAGATAGCCACATGATGTAGGAAAATATCCAAGAAGGTCCCAGAAGACAAAGCCTTAACTGTTTAATTTACATGAACTCAGACAGACATGCCAGCTTACAGTTCTCCATTTTTTATACTTAAAAAGGATAATACTTTTGTAAGAATAAAGTTTGTCCTTCTTTATTCTCTCCATTTTTACATCTTAGCAGAATGTCAATTAAATATTTAACAATGATTCAACTCACCTGCTTTGCTTTACTGACTTGACACAAATTATTTAGAAACAGTTCTGAATGTGAGTAGAGAAAAAATAACTTGGTAATGTTGATCCCAGGAACACAGGCTCACACTTTTTGGTGTAATTTACATGTGCCATTAAAAAATTTGATACAAGGAAGCTTTTCTGAAAACTGGGTAAAAACCTACATCATAAGTCTTACTTTCAAAAACAGTGTAAGCCCTTGGGATAAAACACATAAGGCTATTTTGGTGCTGACTGTTAAAATGAAAGTTTAGGCCAAGATTGTTTCAGTTTTTTTAGACAGACAGACGCGCACACACAGCTCTGGCATTTGGTGATCTTGCTTCAGTGATCACTGAAACAAGCAGCCATTCTACATTTAGCATCAGAGCACTTTGGAGTATGCCCTAATGGGTGAATTCTCCTAAATGTAACTAAGGGTTAGCATAAAAATATTTAGTTTACCTATTAGTCACTTGAAGAAATAGTAGGAGAGAAGAGAGGGGCAAAAATTTATTAAATAATTTTACTACAATTACAACATTTTGGTTTCAATCTCACTAAAACTACAACCTCCTGTTGGTTTTGTTGAGCATACTGAAGCTCCTAACTCTGTTTTATAAGCAATATTATCTAATTAATTTTATTCAATACAGTTTAAGTAGTTCATGACTAAAGCTACTTATTCCTAAAATTAAAAATAGAAATATATTTAAATTGCTAGCCAACCATTTTTGTCTTGAATATGTATTCTGTTAGTGTTGTTGTAAATGGTAGTAGTAGGGTTTTCATATTTAAGAAATTCTTAGATTAGCAAAGACGTAATTAAATCACTACTAAGGAGTTAGTAAAATGGATTATCTAGAAATAACCAATATTAGATTTCTGAAGTAAAAAGAGCACTAGCTGGAAAATCCTTGCTACCGTATTTGAGTAAGTAATTGGCCTGAATCCTAGTCATGACACATTACATCTGCAATTCCTCTACCTTTAGAGCTGCATTTAATCAGTTTTGGAACATCATCATAGCTCTGCTTTTCTGTAATACCGATAAGCATGACAGAAAATGTTATTGCCATTTAATTTTTTTGCACAGATTGTTCTTACTCCCGCTACACAAATTATCAGAGTAATTGCTTAAATAATCATTCCATTTCCATTTTGTTAGTGTGATTAAAATACAAAATTAGACTTTTCCTATCTGGGGAGACTACCAGTCACAAAAAATTTAAAGTTAAAATAATTTTATTAGAACAGTGTCTTTTTTTTCCCCTCTAAACCAACAACGTAAAAAATAAGTGTAGCTTATTCAAGAAAACCATGATTGGACTAAGCCTAGCACCAGTCTACTTAGAGGATTTTCAAATGGGACTTTCAGAAACAGGAATCTTTTTGCTGAAATAAACATTTCATTTAAACCATGGAAGCTTTGCCATGTATCCTTAAGGATGAGAGCTAATGGAAATATTCAGTAGCAATGGATCAAAGGGGGCGTTACTTTGTTTTTACTGGGGGAATGCAATGGCATTAAGGTTTTAAAGTCAGTGAACTGTTGTTAAGAGGGGAAAAATGGACAGACATGATTTATGTTTTGGCTCAATATTTTGAAATTAAAACCACTTCCTTTGTACAGTTTCCACAGTTGTACTCTGCTCCTTCAAACACAGTCAGCCATAGCTGGGGTGCATATGGTGAGAGAAGGGGGGGGGGGGGGGGGGGCGAAAAAGGCGGGAGTGAGAGCTGTGGGGGACTCGGGGGT
>JAAGNO010031011.1:156304-174535 GCA_033439905.1 Ceryle rudis
GGGGGGGGGGGGCGCAGAAAAAGGCAGAGTCTGACTCTGCAGGACTCATGGGCTTTTGCAGAAATCTTCCCATGGGCTGATAGCCAAAGCACCTTCAGTTCCCCCTATTAAGTGTTTATCGCCGTTATTTCAAGTCCAAGAAACTCAACTAAAAGCTGGCAAGGAATGGCAGATAATCAATTTAGTAATCTCGTGCCTCTTTCCTTTTATCCACTTTACATCCTTCAACCTGCAGCCCCTTGGCTGAGGTGGAAGTACAAGTCTGTGTCTGAATGCTATTTGAATTCTCATCCTTATGTCCCCTGATTTGATTCAAGCCTCTCCCTCACCAGCAGATATAGACAGAAGTTTTAACCACTGAAGGGGCTACAGCTCTACATTTCCAAATAGCAATTACTCTCCACCTTCCCCACAGAGACAGGTGCCTCTTTTACATGCAGAGCTCCTATACTGCCACATCTCATCTCAGCAGCTGGAGAAGCCCATGGAGGTCCCCCAGTCACAGTGCGAGACACTGTCCTGGGCACCATCCTCTACCAACTACAGAAGGATGCCAGGCACCTTGCTTAAGTCGTGTGGCACTTTGCTGTCCTGCACGCACTAGGTTCAGCCTGCCAAAGCTTGAAGGCAGAGCCACAGTTTTAGGTATTGATCAAGGGGCTTAAGGAGCCAGAACATCTATAGCCTCCCCTCTAGAAGTATTTTGTTTTGGTGACTGAAGTATAAAATAGTGCTAAAAAAAAAATTAAAGGCTAAAATTCACAATAGAATTCAAAACAACTGGCTTGCCTGGAGTTGCCAGTTCTTAGGGGCCTAACACAAATGTAACTACCTTTCAGATAGAATTTTGTTTTGTTTATTTTATTATATCTTAGTATCTAGTCCTGAAGTTCACCACGCAAAATAAACACTTTTCCTCTGTATTTACAAGAAGTGTTACTTATTAGATAATGTTTAAATCAGCTCCTTTACTTCAGCAAAGGTGCAAAGAACTCTTACTTATTTTTAAAATGCATCATTTGTCCTATTCAAGGTTTCAGGCTCTATATAACTATACTCCTAGGAACGAAGATGAATTGGAGCTCAGAGAGGGAGATGTCATTGATGTGATGGAAAAATGTGATGATGGATGGTTTGTGGGTATGTTTTGATTCAGTTGCCTTTTTTTTTCCCCACCCCCCCTCTCTTTCTGACCTTTGCTGCTCTCATTCCTTGGTGTCTTTTAAAGTAATTTTGGGTGTTCAGTGTAATAAACCTGAACCTAGCTTTATCAGGAGAAATCCCAACCAATAGCCACTAAAATTAGTGGGCAATTTTTCACTTGTCTCTTTTGGAATTGATGGATGCAAATTGACATGTGCCTTCAGTTTGTTGTATGGCACTGTTGTCATTCTCATGTGACACAAAATGGACTATGTATTACTGCTCTCTTCATAAAGACCAGTTAACATAAAACTTACTTGCATAAATACATCTACAAAATTGACTACTTGTGAGAACGAAGTATTACTGAAGAAAGCGGAATTTCCTTATTAGGCTTAGATAAGGTGGCTTAATCATTTCATAAACCCTCATGCACACAGTGGCTAACTTAATCATCTAAATATTCCTCAGCATTCCAAAAAAATCAAATTATTTAAATTGATGTCAAGATTAAATGATTTCTATGTACCAAGTCAGAATTTTAGCCCAGATTTTAATCAGGCCTAACAAGTTAATCAAATATGCCTTTATTTGCTTTTTTCCTTCCTGCAGTTATAAAACACTTTTCACAAAGAAATGAAAATAGCTTGTTACAGTTATATTCTAAAGAACTGTAGATATTGCTGTTTGTGCAATATTAAACAAAAATTTGAAAGCCGTGCTTACATTGTGATTTCCTGTTGTTACTTCCATCTTTCATCTATTGCTTCTAATTTCAGGAACGTCAAGAAGAACCAAATTCTTTGGTACTTTCCCTGGAAACTATGTCAAGAGGCTGTGATTTTTTTTTTTTCCCCTACTTATTTATGCTGCATCTCTGCAACACATCTGCATAAAGCTGCTAGAAAACATGCTATGCTGGCCTTCTGTTTTCTTGCTTGCAGTCTCAAATAGAGGCCATCTAGTTCATCCTCATCCCATCCCACCTGCCAAATTACAGCAACGACCACAGTGTGAATAACTAAGCTTTTCTGAAACAAGAGGAATCTTTTCAACTTTTAAATACTCCCTGCTTTAAAGTTTTTTAATTTGAAAAACAAAAACAAAAGCTTGATAACAGGAACACAGATGAATTCCCAGGGGGGGTGGGGAGAAATTGTTCTTGGTTTGGACATTTGTGGTACTATCATGAAGTCTGATGGGATTTTTTCAGTATGCATGTAGTACAGGAGGAAGTTGCTGTTTACTATCTTAAAAAAAAAAAAAGTTTGAGTTTCTACATTCTTAATAGCTTGGCAGCATTTGTTGCTTTCACTTTGCCGTACCACAGGTTTGCCTATTGTACTGGTTTACAATGTATGACAAATAATATAGATTTTTTTGCCTGCACTTGTATGTTGTAACATATGCACAGTGATTGTAAAACCTCAAGCAAGCGTAGTGAAAAAATGGAAGAGCCGCAAGTGTTCTGAACAGGTGCAATGGTATTGGTTAAACCTTTTTTTTTTCCTTCTTTCCCTAATAAAGCTGTAGCATTTACTGTTAAAAAGCAAGGAGTGCAAGAGTCATAAAACCTCAGGAAAGAGGATTTAGGGAAGAGACAGACAATGATATAAGTATAGACAGTAATAGCCTGCTACTGATGTCTGACATTAAATGCTGTAAACAAATGGTGTAATACTAAGCAACAGGAGATGTTGAAGGTTAGTGGTTTTATGTATCGGGAATTTTAAGAAGCAGGAAGTGTTGGTGCAAAAGGGTTGTTGGGCTGGGTTTTTTTCCTAACATAACCACCTGAAAAATATTCACAAGTATGTACTGATTTACTTCACTCTATATATATGTATATGTATGTTAAAGATACCCAAGTTACACATTCTTTTTAGAAATTTAGTACAGAAAAATCACAAGTATTAAAACTGATACATTTTAGAGATGGACTTTTTTTTCCCCCCAAATGAAACAAGTATTTGAAAACATACATTTTCCATAAGCAAAGGTAAGCATAAATAGCAAATAAAATTAAGGCACAGGATGATAATGACTATGGCTTTATAAAAATAAAAATGGAGATTTGGTCCCTTCAGCACCTTATAGATGGCAAAAGCTTCTACTGCATTTCTCACAAGTATAGGATTGAGATTATCAAAATGTACGTAGTCTCTGTAGCATTTTGTACATAGGTTTGCTTTTTTGTACAGAGCCATTTGGTTGTTGATTTAAAAAAAAAAACTAAGTCCATTATTTGATCTTTGCTGTCTTCACATACAGAACATTTCAATGCATTTTTCTTTTCTTGCTCTATTTACCATAAGCACATCTGGATAGTGCAATTCTGTAAGATAGCATTTTATGCAAAATTTTATTAATTAAAATATGGTTTACCAGCCAAATCTAAATGTACATATGTCTTTGTTACTGAGAAATGTCATTAAGACAAAGATAAAGAAACATCTTTGTGCAGCATACCTTTATTATTGCAGATTCCATGGCAAAAGCTTTATATTCAAAGGCTTTCAATTTTAAACTAGATCTGCATGCAGCTTTGCTGTGAGATTAATACCTATCTTTGATGCCATTTATGATTCAAGACTTAAATATCTGTTGCCTGTGATATTTAAAAAGTACTGTTTCTACTCTGTATCTGATTTTAGAAAAAAATACAGGTTTTTCATACCTGGCTTTCAGGTAACTGACTTTGAATTCCTACAAGCAAAAGGTCTCTGTGGTTTTGGTTTTTTTTTTTTTTTTTTTTCTTGAATAGACTTCTAATAAATTTTGCTTGGAGTACACAACTGTTGCCCCCATCATTTCTCAAAATACACGGAACCTATTACTTAAGTGTTGTAAAGAGCTTAACTCTTCAAGCTTATATGCAAATAGTTTTGCCTTGTACAGAGGTTTTTTTTTCCCCCCCACCACCAAGCATGCACCAGTTACACATATGGGCAAGGGGAATTGCCCATACAGCTCTCTGTTGGTCCACTTCAGTATCATCCCTTAAACTTTTGAATCCAAAAGCAATGCTATGGACCTCCTGCATTGACTGTGCTAATCCGAGACAATTTTTCTGTTGCCAGAGCCACCCTTCACTCCAGGAGCACAAACATAAAAACACACAACAGCAAACCCTTATACCTGGCTGAAGTTCCCACACCCTAATCTTTTAACAAAAGCAAACAAGAACTCCTCTGTAAAGACACAACACAGATGTGAGATTTAAGGAAAATGTAGATTTTTGGGGAGCATCTTACACTCCGCCTGCAAAACTTCATTATCCCTTATTAACATATCTGTCTGGCAAGGAACAACTGTTAAAACCAAAAACGTGCAACAAGTAGCAAAGTAAGCAAGCAGCAGCTTGTTGGGCATTTTCCCACTAGCTGGTAACACAGTTACTGCTAGTGCCTCAGAGTAGCTCTTGGGCCCTGCTTCTCCAAGCCATGCTGGCCACCATCACCTCCCTGCCTCCTCCCGAAAGCTGCGTGTGCCATACTTCTGCTGAGAAATGCAGCACAGCAGCAACCTGCATTTGGACAGGAATAAACTATTTCCTCAAGTCTGATTCATGCTTAGTTTTGTCTTTATAGTAGCTGGGCTGGAAAATGCAAAACCAGCAATACCTCTAAATAAATACACAAGTATATAGCTTAAAATGCTCACAGGAAGTTTAATAACAGGGGACTGCTGTTAAAACTCCAGCAGCAGATAAACTCCCTTGTCAGTATAAACATTGCCGGTGTGGGGAATGCTTTCCAGTTCAACAAGGCCTAATACAGTCAGTACCATGCCCTTCCAATGCTAAGTTAGCTTAAAGCCACTGCATGCATCTCTTCTTACAGCCCTTATAACAAAATACTGAAATACGCAATCAAACATGGTGTGGTTTGTCCTTTGTTTGCTCAGTGACCCAGTGTGGGGTCTGGGACATCAGTGAAGCACTGCTTTGTGCCATATACCACTAAGTACGGTAAGAAATAGGATGTATTGTGCTGTAATAGTCTTTTTTTTTCTGTAAAAGCTGGCCTAGTAACACTATCTGGTTGGTATAATATCACTAATACAAAAAAAATCTGGATGGTTAAGAGTGAGAGTGATTAAGGGGTAAAATAGCATTCTCTTTGGTAATTGCCATGGAGATGGAAAAAAAGGAAACAGGCTGTTGTAGTAAGAATAGCAAGTTGTTGACATTTCAGAAAAAAACTTTTCAGAAAAAAAAGTGAGAGAAATATTAAAGTATATCCAGGTAAACCAAATATATTCAAATTGGCTAAGTCTGCTGAAATTCCACCTACACTATTTAAGTAACACAGTGAAGGATATTTCAAGGTTCCTTGTATAATACTTGTTTATTCCTGTATTGGGTCTCACTGAGCTGGAGTTAATTTTCCTCACAGCAGCCCTCCCAGTGCTGTGCTTCACATTGAGAGCTGGAAAGGTGCTGGTAACACACTCATGTTGTGGCTACTGCTGGGCAGGGCTCGCACAGTGCCAAGGCTGTTTCTCCAACATTCCCCCTGCAGTGGGATGGGGTGGACAAGATCTTGGGAGGGGACTCAACTGGGACAGCTGACCCAAGCTGACCAAAGGAATATTCCATACCACATGATGTCATCTTAACAATAAAAGCTAGAAAAGGCAGGAGGGGGAAACCTGCTTGACCTTCAGAGCAACCACTCTGTGTTGGGAGTCCTGCTTCCCAAAAAGGGCCAGACATCACCTGCTGATGTGAAGTAGAGAATAAATCTTTGTTTTCTTTTGCTTCTCTGTGCAGCCTTGCTTTGTTTTTCATTATAGTGCCTTTGTCTTAACCCATGAGTTTCATCTTACTTTCTTCCCCAGTCCAGCTGGGGTAGGGGGACAGTGATAGAGTGGCTGGTGGCATCCAGCCAAGGTCAAACCACCACAATTCTCCTACAAATTCATGAAGGGCATCCCCCAGGACTAGGTGGTGCTTCCTCCTTAAGGCCAGGGGAAGAGACCTGGCAAAATTAGAGACAAACCAGTTTAATGTCTAGGAAGAGACCAGAACAAATAAATTAAAAGCCTCAGATATTCAAGGACTTTTCTAGAAAATGATGTATCAAACCAATTTCCTTTTATTTTGTCAGGATCTGTAGCATGTATCTTGATTTCTATTAGGATTTTCTTTTAATGCTGTGACATGGAAGCTGTGTTAGCAGACTGAGAAGTCTGTGTCCACATGAAATCAAGTTGTTGTAGAGTTGTGCTACATTACAGATAAATAGGTAACATAACCAGAGCATCCCTAAAAAAAACCTGCAGATTCCAGTGCCTAACAGTGTCTAAGTGCAGCGAGTTGTGCACTTGCTGTTGAGACAAAGGCCTTTTAAAACAAGAAAGCCCACAAGATACTGGCAATCCAGGGAGACTGATGCACGAGCAGTTCAGGGCAATGATCTATATCCCAAACCAGGCAAAGGGTCACTCTAGCAGGTTTAAAGTTCTGTCACCCGTGCCAAAGCAAAGCATGTTGTCATTCTGCAACGCCTGGTATTTACTAGTTGCCTTTTAAATGCTGGTGTACAGAACTCAGGAACACGAGGTGCTTCCTGTGCATTTGAAAAAGCAGTGCACGAGCCCATGGGAAGATAAACATGAAGTCAGTAGCTCTAGAAGGACCTTAGGTCACCACTAAGTATATTCCCTTACAGCATTTATAGCTACATGGTGAAACCCTGCCTTTGTGCCACTTGACAGCAAGCTCCATTGAAGTCACCAGATCTCACAGTAGCGGTAATAGTTTTTATGTTAGCTTGAAAAGAAAATTGCACTAAGAGAGAAGGACTGAAGCAACTGAAGGTCTTGTCTAGTTTGGTTTAGTTTTGTTATATTGAAAAGTATAAGTGCAGGCAGAAACAAGAAACTACTTCTTTAACTGCTCCCACTAAAATGCAGAGCAGATAGTTCCCTTCTCTAGTACCTAACATGCAAGTTAATTTGAAGTCAAATCATATGTGGCTCCAGAGTTGCAAAAGCCTATTGAAGTGGCCATTAATCCAATTTTTTAAACACATTTATACAGCAGAACCCCTTCTTACATTCAGCAAATATCAATGACGCCAAGACCCGAATCCACGCTTTTTGCAGAGCAGGGAACTCTCCAGACCAACATGTAGAAATCAGTACCTCATCCATACACAGTAAGCAGGGAAGATGAATTTACTAAGACTTCCTTCTGCAATTCCACAGGTAATCAATATCATGATATTTGACTGGATAAAAAAAAAAAAATGCCATTTTACTTTTATCCCACAGCCCCCCAGTGGCCAGATAGTTAAGTTCCTAAATCATAGCTAAAAACTGCCCAGTACAATCCATTATTCTCATCAGTATAGTACAGTCACATTCCTCTGAAAATATTTTTACATACATCTATGCAGAATATGACAAATCCACTGAAAGGGAAACAAAAGAATGAATGGATTCCTGCTAGCACTTCCCTGAGTCAGTTACTATTTAGGCCAAAGAAAGTGAGGCTGGTGACATATAGGCTCTCATTCATGTATTTTTTGTCACCTCTGAAACAAAAAGAATAACAGAGATATCTAGGTTAATGGGTGATGAAACCAGGGAAGAGTCTGAACAATCCTGCAGGTACAATTCTTTCTATAATCCTGTTGACTGGTTACACTGTGCACCTGCACCCAAAACTCCCAGCTCCTGTTTCATTTGCATCAGTGTGATTCTCATGTGTAAAAGCATTACAGAATTATGCCTTCCAGTATGTAACCTCTGTTTCTCCAAGAGTCATAGAGAAGGAGCAAAGTGCTGTGTTAACAGATTATTTAACATTACCAGAAGGTAGAAAGCATTCTTACTAAAGTAACTCTAAAGCCTCTAAAAACAGTCACATATCAATTTTTTGAGCAGCCTTTGTATAGTGACATCACATCTAATTACAGTTCAAGTGCACAGAGGGTTCCACTTCAGCAGAATGACATTACATCACAAGTGACACTGGGCGAGGGGGGAAGTGTTGACTGACAACCAGAAATGCGTTGCTAGGTTTATCCCCAGTACAGATACTCTCATCTCAACGATTTCTGTTTCTTGCTGCCAACACAAATAACAAACCTAGAAGCCATTATTTCATCACCCACACAGATGCATAGCAAAGTAATCTTCCTATGTTTTCCATTCATCAGAAAAATTAGCAAACCACTTTAGAAAATACCCCAAGGATAATGCATTTATTAATTTCTACCAGTTAATAATTACCAGAGAGTTTCACACAGTAACTCTTGATACTTTCCTCCAAACACAAGACAGACTTCTCTGTCACAAGCCACTGTTCCCCATTGCAAGACAAGGGTCCTGTATTCACACAGGTACACTTGGAATGCCTAGCTCTGGCTCCAACTCTTTTGAACAGTAATTTGCTATTTAAATATCTTAAAGGAACTATCTGGTCCTTTAAGACTTTTTTGGTTATCTAACATTAAAATAAAACAGAGGCATTTTATTTCAAGACTTTCTACAAGTACCGCTTAAGAACTAGGGAAACAGACTGTCATTCTAAAACCACAATCAAAACTTCAGTTGTTCGCATCAAGATTTCCCCCCCACCCCCAACACAGAGTTAAGCGTACAACTGAAACCGGCACTGCAGGTGGGGGACACCAAAGAGACTGAACATGTCGTTCTAACTGGGTCATCGCACTGCTTCTGTCCCTGTGATTTGCTAGATAAATCCCAAGCATGCAATGACTCAACTCATGCTTCCCTGCGTTAAGGCTCCAAACTGTAATGTGAAACATGTACCAATACTGACTGGCTTAAGACCTGCTAAAGGCTTTTCTTACACTACCACAGATTCATCTGTTATAGATAGGGTTTTTTTTCATATGTAACTGGAAATATTTGAACAGGTGAGAATGAACCCTCCCCTCCTTAAACCATAAAAGGGGACAAATGAAAGCATCCAGTACATCTGGGGTAGTGGAGGGCAATACTTACATGCCATAGAAGAGTTCTAGGAACTATTTATAGATTCACTTCATCTGCTCCTGCAGCCAGCTCTAAGGTACAAGGCACAAAGGAGCACTCCACACAATTTGAAGCAGAAAGTATGAAAGCTATATGCCATCAAAACCACCGGGAGACATCTAGGACACATGGTAACAACCCTCTGCTAACCACCAACCCATACCTATGTTCTGAAGCAAGCAGACTGCTATAGATGGGTGCAACATTTTTGTACCTACCATTTAAGTCAAAAGGAGCTCTAAAATAAAGTGGTCAGAGAATGAAATTGGCCCAAACCTACATCGGCATCAGATAACTTCTGAATATCACCGCTTTAATTACAAAACCGCTGTGTTTTAAGCTGTTATAGAAACTGACTTTTCAAGTAGCACACATCACTGATAAATGGTAGCATTTTAAAACTGCTACTTACTGTTCAAACCCTCTTCATTTTTTACAACGCACTCCATTTGTTTATCTGTTCCACTGCATGGTCATAAACAGTGCAGCCTTCAAGAGAGGAATCGGCCTTCTGCAGCTTATTTGTACAGCACTCATTCTAAGAGGTCTTTGGTCCTTTAAAGTCTTAGCCATTGCTTTAATACAGGGGAAAAACCAAAGTGACTAGATTGAAATAAATTGTGTCACATATACTCACAGACATATCCTGTACCTCAGATACAGAATCAGCAGATGTTTCAGAAATACAAGTTAAGCTAGTCTTCCAAACCACCTACCCCCACAAAACCAGAGAGGCAGTTATTACTAGTGGAGAAAGATCATATGGGACAAGAGTGTCAGATGAGAACAGGGAGAGATGTTTCAGGCCCTGGAAACAGGATACTTGGCCTATTTCATGGAGACAGCCTTGTCAACCTTCTTCCTTCACCACACAAACTCCATGTTTCCAGAAATGACACCTCCCCAGGAAAGCCTTAGAAAGGCAACTGTTAAAAGTCAGAGCACGCTAGGAAGACAAAAGAGCAAGATTAACAGGGGAAGGTACGAAGTGCTATGGCAAGCTCAGTGTCAGTGAAGCCATTGCTGAAATTCTCCAGGCTCTATGGGCCTCTTAATACCCACCCTGAAAGGCAACCTGTCCTACTTTTCCCTCCTGTTCTACCACTCCTCTTCCTATCAGCCCCAGAGGCAAGAGGACTGTTGAAGGAAAGGCAGCCAGCTGTGGCAGTATGAAACATCTTACAACTGAAAAATACTGTAATTCTGTCTTATCCCATTCAAAGTTAAGGTTCTTGCCTTAACATTATCCAGAGGTCTATCAGCACTACCTGCAGCACCTTGGTCATCATTACTGAAAATCCAGGTCTTCCAAATACAGAAGAGGTCTCCTGCATCAGGCCATAAAATGTATGCTGGCTAACAGCTCCCACAGCACATGACCGGTGTTGGTTAGGTCCTGACTTCAAACATCCTGACATTCCCTCACCTGAGGAGGCTTGGGCAAGTTACTTCTAAGCTCTGGGAAGTGCAAAACAGAAATTGCTAAAAATGCAATGGACAGGTAAGAGAAAAACTCAATCTTCAGGGAGACTGATTTTGCATTTCTGAATGGTTTGTTTTCATTTTTTTTTGGCTGTTGGCTTTTTTTTGGGGGGGCGGGGGTGGCAAGGATCATAACACGAGACAGTTTCCAGATCTTTGTTAGGAGAGATTTACTCACATTTCAAAGCACTAGATGTATGTAACATGGTTTACCCGTCTTCACATTGTAGAGGGAGGATTATCCTTTGAAAAAGCCATGGGGAGATTACATTCAAATTCTGGCCTGGGTTTCTACAGTACTAGAAAACATCAAGAGCAAAAATTCCTAGCTATGGTATGAATTATGTAAGTCCCTACATACTGTGGATGTATGAATACTAGTTTTAAGACTGTTTGTGTATATGCATATCTGACAGTTTTCACACTGACCATTTCAGATCCAGTAACTACACATCAATAGCACTGAGAAGTTTGACCTAGTTAAGTTTCTCCTGGTTTTGTCCATGTTGCAGTTATATCCTTTCTTACGATACAGCCAGCTTGTGCGTATGTTTTCCTCAAACCTGTGCACTTACTCCTACATTCACTGAACAAAACCAAGCAAAAAGTCTGATCAAGGCAAGGTGTGAAATGCGTAATTATTTACTTTCATTCACTATTGACTTTTGCTGTTAAGAAAGTAATTCATGGGCATGGATAAGCTGATAGTGTCCTTTTAACAGGCAGAAAGACATCAGAATTGTAACAAGGAAAATACTGAAAGTCTAAGCTAAATTTAAGCATTACATCCAAGTAACTACAGTGTGCGTCAGAACCCTAAGGCTCCAGCTTTGTGGCTAGCTACATTCTGAAGCTGCTGATCTCTGGCTCAGGGCCCACCTTATACTTAAAACAGAACACCGTATTTGTCTTTCAGCTGTTGCCGTTTATCACAACCCAATAAACATGTCCAACTCTTCCATAGCAACTGCTGTTAGAATGCTCAACCCAAGCCACAAGGTGAAAGAAAAACAGATATTGAATACAGTACTTTATGGAACATAAGATGACAATTTTATCTTGCAAGAAATTCTGATGCCTCTTTCTTAGAGAAAAATACTCTGAAGGTTTGGCATTTGGACTACATGTGACTGTGGCCTTACATGTGAACTCATCATTTGTTTGTGTGTGAAGTCTCATCTCTTGGGAGACCACAAAACAGACCAAGGTATTGATCTAGAACCTTGACACATGCTTGGAAGAAACCCTGGACTGCTCTGTACTTAATAAAATCCATGTATTCTGTTAGGCTTAAAGAAGAATTTTTTTTTTTTTTTTTTTTTTTTTTTAACCACACACTTCCTTCTGAGCTTCCCAGGTAGAAGTTTGGGGTCAGTAGACTAATTGTAAATATCTATTACTAAGGGCATCTTTCCCTAACACACAAAAACATGCACAAGCACACAGAAAGCCTGGTTTAACTTCAGTGATACAGAATAAGCCCCCACAGACCACATGCCAAGTCCTCTTGCCTACACGTCTCAAAAAAAACTGCACCAAGCCTCAGGGAAACACCAGGGACACTCTCAGTGGCATTCATGGCATTAGAGTATAGTTGTATAAAAGCACTTTGCTCAGCTAAATCTGAGGAGCCCTATGAAAGAACGCTATTTTACAGCTGAGGATAAAGACACAGACTAAAAAGAACTGCTTAGAATGAAAACTGGGAGAAATCTCAGAAGCCCTAAACAGGATGGACAGCTTTGCCTCCTACCTTACTTCTGTCTTCCATAAGGTACTTTGTAGATATTAGTAGCATTCCTAGATTTTTATTATTTGTTACTTACAATGGAAGACATCCTCAATAAGTCACAAGTAGGATAATATTTTTTAAATTGCAGACAGGAAAAGAAACAACAACAACAAAAAAAATCTGCTTTAAAGATCATCTAGTGGAAAGCTAAAGCTTAGACCAGAAATAGAGTACAAATCAGAACCATACAACCATGAGCATTTTCTTCTTTAACAACAACAACAAAAAAAATAATTAAATTAAAAAAAAGTTCACTGTTCTTTTCTTAACACTGCAGTTAAGATTTTTTCCAGATACAAACTTTCACTGACAAAAATAAACTAGAAGAAAGAAGAAAACACACACAGACACACAAGTGTTTCCATGTGGAAAGATGTACTTAAGACTACACATCCTGATCTGACAGTTCTACTGCTCTAAGAACAAGATTTCTCTTATCATCCAGTAACAATTAGAAGAAGTGTTAATCTCTTTAAAAAGCAGTTTTTCCTAAAGTAGCACTACTACTACCTCCTGCCTGACAGGCTTCTCTAGTCACATAAGTTATACTATGGATCTATGCTTCACGTCTTCCAAAATTCTCTGAAATTTTTGTCACATCAAATGCTAACTGAATAAAATCATCTCCTTTTCCAGTGACAGCACAGGTAGTGTCCACACAAACATTCCTTTTCCTGTAATTTACCTTTTATCTTGATTAGTTAAGGAGTAGAAGGTGGCCAATTCTGCAGGGCTTGTAGTATCTCCACATTAAAGATAACACTTTACAATTACAGCATACATTCCTATCAACTAGGATAGCAGGGGCATACCACAGCATTCCATACCACTTTCAGTCTCTGAATAGTGTGTGTACACTAATTCACATCCTATGACTGAGACTTGGATAGCAATGACAAAATCCTTGTCAAAAAAAAGGGAAAAAAGGATGCAATGTCTAAGCAAGGCGCACACAGCAGAAACTGGCTGGGTCACATACGAAACATAGTCAGCTAAAAGCTTGTAATGATCTAAAATTACTGCTGTTTTCTGAATTGCAAGTTAATATACCCTCTCAGAAGAGCTGATGCTACCTCCATCACTTCCATTGTCCATTTCCCTGATCCTAATCACCTTACTTCCTCAGAAGGACTGTCAGAAAGCCTCTTCTCTTCTGTGCATCGCCTCTATTTGACTTGCATCATGTAACCCAGGACAAGAACAGATACCTAGTTAGATACCACTAGCATACTAAAAGCACTTGTACATTTATTTTGTCCTACACATACATAGGCACTGCTCTTGTTTTCAGTGCATGCACCCAGGAAAGGCATAACGATTGTTCATGCTGATGCTCCACAGCCTCTGCCCTCCCAAGGTGTCTGGGGTGGAGAAACTGCCCCAACTACTGCAAAGTGTCTCAGACAAACAGTAACAGAGCCACCAAAAAGCACTCCCTTCTGCTTCTGGCACCCACAGGCAAGACAGCAACATCTAGTTGTTAATGGTATATATGGGGCAATAAGCCATCAGAATGCACACTGATGCCTATTTAGAGCCACTACCAGAGAAAAGCTCTTTTGTAAGACTCATCACCAGCCATTAAAATAACCTAGTGGTAATGTTCACATTTTCCTGTGGTATGGAAAGAACAGAGATCAGTCTCTTGATCCCACTTGATCTCTTCACCATCCCTTTAATAAATATGATAAGCTTTTCTCCAGAAAAGACGAGGTTAAAGTTTCCATGTAGCAAAAAAAATATTACATGATAGCTAAACGCATACGATCACAAAAAAAAATAAATCAAGAAATAAGACTAATTATTGTAGAAATACAAAATGAGAAGTTGCTTTTATTAGAGGCAATGCTGAGTGTCTGAAGAATTATGTTACAGTTTGTGTAGCCACATCATTGCACACCTAATGAAGTATTTTAGCTGTTTCCCAAATACTGCTCTATAATATGGATCATGAAAGAGATTTCATAACTCTAACAACTTCTATGCATTATTTGTTCAGGTAGAGTTGAATGTCAAGCACATCAGAGAGTTAATTTTTTTAAACAATATAAGGTAGCAGTAATCCAAGTGTCAGCATGTTAATTTATGAAGCATACTGGACTTATCTGCTGGCACAGAGCCTTGCTAACTTAATTCCAACTTTACTCTTTTGGAATGAGCTTATTCAGTTTCCAGTGCCAAAACAGGCTTTAACTTTAGAACAAATAAGGCATCAGCTTGTGAAATTTGGAGGTGATGTCTGACTAGCTATTAAAGGGAGCAGAACCACTGATGAGTGAACGAGCTGGGATAACCCCAAACAAACAAAAACAACAAACCTCCTAAAAAATCCCAACTTCTTCACAGTCAGCTTTAAGATCCTCCATCAGAAGTTCTATAGGCTGTCAGAACAGAATGGCAAACCCTTTTCCACACACAAAAGGAAAACACATCCCCTCAGAAAAACATTCAACTCCCATAAAAATAATTAAGCATGAAATTTGAGTAGTGCAGCAATTAAGCACAAAATTTCAGAAGGGCTTTGCAACTTACTTTTTGTTTAGGAAGCATAATTAAAATAGGAGCTGACATTACATCAGGCTCACAAAGAAACCAAGGACAACAAATTTCTTCCCTACTCGCAGTAACTTCTGTAAAATGAGCAAAAGCACAGTAGAAATACTATGACAGAAACACATTTCAGGTAACCAATGCACTAAACAGAATCTTAGCGACACAGATGGAAAGTCAATACATGGATATATCTGTTTGCAAAAAAGTTACAGATCGTTTTCAAAATGAAGGTGAACAGTACTTCAATGCCTTAATGTGACTTAAACATCTCCTTCCATTCAATACACTCTTCAGATTTTGGTTTTGAAACACTAGTCATTATTGTATATGTGCCCCAGCTCCTTTACATTTCTTGAAAATCAAAAGGAAAAGAAAAAAAATAATTCAGTGCACAAATTTCAAACAAGATGAAAACTCAAATGAAAACAAGTACAACTGTAACTAAAAAAAGTTTATTTTAAAATATAAGATTTCAATATCTTCTTTCAACTTGCTTAGATGTTTATGAAACAGTTCTGAAATATACCATTTTAGTAAAAAATACGTACTCCCCACTTATATGCTTGTTAATTTAGATTGGATGCCTAATGTAGGCTTTAAAAGGCTCTAATACACCTATTCCCTGTTTGCTATGTAAGAAGGTTCTTGGAGAAGTTGAGAAGGTTTAAGTCTTCAGTTTCTGCAGTATTCTCACAAGTTTATCACCCTTGAAAGATTAATGAAGATAAAAAACCCCAAACAAACCAAAAAACCCAAATAAACAAACAAATAAAAACCAATCCACATCAAAATCAAACAAACACACACAAAACCACCAAACAAACAAAACCAAACCAAAACCAACACAACCAACAGATCATTCCTAAACAGCAGGGAAAAGTACCAGAGCTATATGAAAATGATAACCAGAGGTTTAAAATAAGAAGATGATTGACCCAAATCTCTGTTTCAAAACAACTAGAAAGCAGGGGCAGGTGGGAAGGAGGTGTAGTAATTTCCTTTTCCACCTCACAGGTATTTCCAGCCTGGAAATTTCTAACACCTAGGAGAGTGGTACAGTACCAGAGTCCCACTCCTCTTCTTTCCCAGGTGCATGAGAAGAACACCAGAGCTGGTTGTCATGCCAGCTAGGAAAGGGGAAACAGGATTTCTCCTTTGCCAGGAAAAACTAAAGGTACTGATAATTTATCAGATGTCCACTAACAAAAAACTGATATGAACAGTTCATCCGGATACAAGTTGTTAACAACTCCTGCTCCCTGACAGTTTAATTAGGAAAAACTTCAACCAATACATAAACGGTCATATCTTATTGCTTTGAGAAATTGTTTTAAAATAAGTAGCATTTCTTATGAGAAGATTTCCCATATACTCATGTGTTTTGAAATAGAAAACAGACTGTGCAGTAGAGAATACTTTGGCCTTTCACCTCTGCAGAGCCAGTTTAAGTACATGCTGTTCCACATATGCAAGTGATTTTCAAGCTCCATTTGGTAACCAAGGCTGTTGCTACCTAAACTTCACAAACAGTGGCCTAGTCCAGTACAGTTATGACAAAGGCTAAATTCTGAAATGCTTAAAATGCATGTGATACCATGCTGCAGACACAGGAGTTTGATTGTCCAAAGCTAGTGAGGTGGCACAGTATGTGTCCTAGTTTGAGTTATAGATTATAGGCCTAGTGAGCTGTCCTCACTCTAAACCGTAACAGTTAACAATGATAAATCTGTGTATCATGCTACACTCTTACACATAATTTTTACCCCCACTCCCCAAATCTCAAAAGTTTGAGTAGTATAAAGAAAGTTGACACAGTGGTGTCACCACTTTCAAATTGCACTGGGTAGAAAGACAAAGTTTGGCACAAATATCAAATGGAATACCTACCTAGAGAACAAGAGCCTGTTGCAAACATTATCATTAGTCACACTACAAACCAAAAGACTATATTGTGATACTAAGGAGGCTACTTTATACATAAATTCATAGCATAGCCATCAAATTCAGAGCATATATATTTGCAGGTAAAAAAAGTAACATTAATAATCTTACAGTACAACAAAACAAGAAAATCTATTAAAATTATTTTCTTATGTGGAAGCTTCAATGGCACAAGTAAAAAAGAAAGCGTCACACTGCTACATGTTTACCCATGATACATCAATAAAACAGGATCTAGCAATTGCTGTCCAAACCAGCAGCACCTTGGAGGGCAAGTCACCCTTCCAGTAAAACGGGCAAGAAAATAAATAAATATCAATCTTTGATCCAGACTTCCATCTCCAATAAGCATAATATTTCACAGAATCATCTAGGTTGGAAAAGACCCATGGGATCGTGTCCAACCATTCACCCTACTCTACAAGTTCACCCCCAGACAATATCCCCCAACACTACATCTAAGCAATTCTTAAACACATCCAGGGATGGCGATTCACCCACCTCCCTGGGCAGCCTATTCCAATATCCCACCACTCTTTCCGTGAAGAATTTTTTCCTAGTGCCTAATCTAAAACTACCTTGTTCCAGCTTGAAGCCATTCCCTCTGGTTCTACCACTAATTACCCAAGAGAAGAGACCAGCACCAACAATTTCCAAAATAAACTGCACCAAAATTAATTTCCACTGAAATTAAGAACAATCACCCGTCTAGAATAAGGTTAAGCCTGCCCTCCCCCTACATGTATCTAACAGGATTAGAAGGGAGAAATGACTTACTAACAAGAATTTGTAAGAAAACTCTCGAGCGAACAAGTTATTATACAAGTATAATTTCTGACATTTGAAACTCATAGCCTGATCATGGGTTTGGTCTGATACAATAATTCTTGTACTTTTGAATCCTTTTCTACTGAAGGGCACCAAAGAGTTCACTATTTGAGATTGCCAGTACTCAGTGAAAAAGAAAATGCAAATTGCACATGAAGGAAATCTTTAAGTGAATACTAATATGCTATGTATTCCCAGCCACAAATCAAAAGACATTACAGGGTTCACTAGGAAAAGAGAGGTAAAAAGAGATCCCAAACATCAGAGTTTTCTTTCAAATAGGTATCAGGAAGGAAGTGAAGATAAAAAACTGAAGTACTATTTAGTGATAAATTCTGACCTTGAACACACAGTATAATCCAGCGGTATGAACTGTACAGCATGTTAATATATTGAAGGCATATATTGAATCAGCCACAGAACATCTGAGTATATATATGCAATTCACAAGCAATGAAAGGGATCTTCCCCCCCCCCCCCCA
>JAAGNO010031011.1:174542-189096 GCA_033439905.1 Ceryle rudis
CACCTGCCTCACTTTAATTTTTTTAAAAGGTTCCTATCTTCTACTTTGAAAGAGATATTCCTATGTATATATTTCTAGATATTATTTGGAATAAGATTCTAATGACAGAGAAGGTCTTTGAAATATTCAGGACAAGAAAACAAATACAAAACCCCAGGGTGAACACAACTATCTACTACCAAGCCACAAGCAAAGGACAAACACAAGCAAAAAATTCTGAGGCTAACCTCCATAACACTAAAAAAGCCCAAAGCAACCCAAACCAAAACCAGTGAAAAATAAACCATCCAAACACCACCAAAACTGAGGTTTTCTTACTGAGGACTTTAACTATATAGACATTAGCAGCAGACACAGATAAGGACATGCAATAACTCAGAATAAGAAGTGGAAGTGAATTTCGTACTGAAATCTACAGATAAACAAATTACCCATACCAGATTTTTTTTTTAATGATATTTTATTATTCCATCTCATGTACAGTCTTTCTTGTCCCTTGGAGACTCTTCTAAGCAGGCTACAACCAGCAAGAAAGGAAAGTGCACAGAGGGAACAAAAGCGTGTAAACCCTCTGCCATAAAGAACAAAATAAAACAAATCAGCACACAAAATATCACCAGCAAAAGTCACAAAACACACCAAAACACCAACAGGAAACTTTCCTCAAAGGCAGAAAAAGAAATAAATGTGTACTGTTATTACACAAAAAAATATATATCCTCATCAGATTTTATTCCTTCCAAGCTCACACTGACTTGCTGTTGACTCATTTAGGGAAAGGAGGGGAAAACAAGACAAAACAACAGAAAACCCCAAACCAAACTCCACCCAAGAGAACAATGACAAAAAAACCACACACGCACACACACACAAAACCCCACAAAATAAAACAAAAAGCAAACCATACACCAAAGCAAAATAAATTAAAAAAAAAATCCACACACAAAAAACCCATGCCACCAAAACACTCACACCGCCCACACTGCCTGGAGAGACCTGTAGATACCATGCTAGAACAGGCCAAAGTTTGGGCAGAGAGATGCTTAAAGAACATTACCCAGGCATACTAACTTATAAATACCACGTATAAAATCTGTGACATCATGATAAGAAAGTGAGTGATCTACACCATCACTGAAAAATTCTCCACCTCTTTTTGAACAAAATATTAAGTATATGGAAGTCAGAACAAAGCTGATGCAAGAAAACCTAAAGGAGTGTGATTTATTCAGTAACACAAATAACCAACAGAAGGTATCTGCAACTACCTTAAAAAAAGCTAAGATTTCTACAAAGCGATATCACCAACTAATACTGCAGTATTTTATTCCTCAGTATGAGAAATATGCATGACATCAGTCCAGATTTTTGAAGCCATTTTTGAAGCATGTCACAGTCTCAAGTGACGGTAGACAAAAAACTCAGCTTGAAAGGCTGGAAGGACTTTTTAGCGCAACAAACTATTACACTACAAATAGAAGGACTTTAGAGCAATAAACTATTACATTGCAAATAAGACATGATGTAAAACAAGAGCCTGAGAGGGAAGTCTTTTTATCAATAGTTCTGATTCTCTTTATGTGAAACAGAACCATGTACAAAGTCAGAGCACTGCACTGAGTAGCTGAAACAAGCAGCAGCAACATAACCAGCATGGTAACAAATGAGCAACAGGTTTGCTTTAAGAAATCAAAAGGACACTGCATCCTGAAGATCCCCAATTGTCAGGCTGAGGGACGCTGGAGCAGCAGATAAAGCTGAAGTATTTGTTGTAAGCTTTCCAGCATTCAGGCTTTATTTGTCCAACCCTGATACTCCCCTCTGTGGGTGGAGAAGCCGAGGGACTGGCTGACGTCACCCAAAGAGAAGGGATAAAGTGCAGTGCCCGCAGCTGTGGGATGAGTAAAAACTTCCTAAGAGGTATATAAGTCCGGCTGCCCTGTCCGGTAGGTGCTCTACAGACAACACCCTTCCTCCTACAGCTTGGCTCCTCACACAGACCTAAGGAAAAAGGAACAGTAGCCAAGAAAAAACTGTCCACAATGCCACAAAACGTCATTCTCCAAGGACCGGCACCCTGGGGATTCAGGCTCTCAGGAGGAATAGATTTTAACCAACCCTTAATCATAACCAGGGTAGGTACCTTTTCCTTTCTATTTAGTGCATTTATCAGTTCAGGCAGATTTTTGCCCTTTACTTGCCTGGAGCTGAGAGATGGAGATAAAGCTGTGAGTAGATTAGCAAGTAGCTGCTAATTCCAAAGAGAACCATTCGAATGCTAACAGTTTTTGCAAGTTCTGTGTGACATGTTTCTAGGATTGCTTTATCAGCCTAAGAAACTTTAACTGCAATTCTATTTACGCTTCAAAAATTAAATTCAAGTGCCTTGGCAGCAGAAAAACTCTGGCATGATTTACCCAGTCATTCAGATTAGAAAATTAGTTTTGAGCCTACTAAGGGCCAGATCCACTTTTATCATTTGTACAACTACCCTCTGTGATCACTGGGGGAGAAGACTGCTTGGCAGCAGCTCCTCATACTGGAAGCTTGTGCTTTGCAGACTTTGTGGCAACTTTACAAAATTAACCTGGCTCTCATTTAATTAAATCAAGTTCTGATTATTGCCAGCAAACATACCTGCTTTTACATATGTAAAGGTTTTCACTTTCATGGATGTTAAAACAGTGAATTATTAGAAAGTTATCCAGTCCTGAATATGAAGAGGATAGTTCTCTGATGTTTTCTGCCTTATTTAGAAACAGACAGAAACAGACCTTAACCCCCTAATAAATGGCAAGAATCAAAGCCTTTTTTTTTTTTTTAATGGATTTTGAGCTGCTAATTGCAATTTAAGAAACCAGTTACTTAATGAATGAAGCATATAAAACAGTCAGTTGCCCTGCATCTACAGACATAGACCTACTCAAAAGACAGGATAGGTATTTTGATTATTTATATATTTTGAAAATTGTGTTCAGTGCACATCAGATGAGAATTAGTTCTACTTATAGTTTTCCTAATACTGAGAAGCTCACACAGTGTGTATTCCATGAGCCTTCAAATCACTAGTGCCTTTTTTTTTTTTTTCTCCTCTCCTTTTAGAAAGGTCTGTACTATGACTCAATATATACACTATGCCTGGTATTAAATAAACATAAAGAGCCTTGAAGGATGGATACCATTATTGCAGTAAATATGCGTCTAAACAAGAGTCTGTATCAAGTTTAAGGACTAATGTTTCACATATTATACTACTAAAAAATAATTTAATTACTTTTTCCAGATTTATATAAGCATAAAACATTTTACTTATTTTAAACAGAAGCAAACCAGAATGCTACCATTTGAGTATACGTAGCTTCACACCAAATACTCCTACGACATGGCAAAGCCCCTGGGGGAAAAAGGAAACCAAAGCAAAGAATAAAAAAAAAAAAAAAAAAGAAAAGGAAAAAAAAAAAGAAAAACCTCTGTATGTTTTGGGGCCTGCATTGCCTTTTATGGGCCTCCAAAAGAAGAATAGTTTCCATTATCTCTAATGAAAAATATTTTAGCGGTGTCTGGTTTGTATTTCTTTGTGTTTAGATTAAGTGCAATGAAGTTTAAAACTGCAATAACAAAGGGCGTTACTATAAATGTAACTTTCTAAAGAATAAATTATTTTGCAGTTGTCTCATACCTACCAAATGCCTCACAAGAGAAAAGCCATTGGCTTCTAGTATATTACAGAAATGCTCAAAACCACATTTCAAGTAGAAATATGAAATAAAATTCATATAGGGGAAAACTGCATGTTTAATTTTGCTTAGCTCAAGTTCAAGAATATTAATGGTATATTTATTTAAGATTAATAATTTTACTGCCACAGCATGCATTTAGAAGAGTCCCTAAAGATGTATTCATGCAATACCCCCTAAGTAGCAGTGAATAGTTTACAAGATCCATAAGCCTTGCTTCTGGGGGCCTGGGTGTTCCTTTTGTAAAAGGTATCACCAGCAGTCCATTCAGATTTGACTCAGCTGTCCTGACAGGAAAAAAAAAAATAGCCATTAAAACAATAAATAGAAATTATTTTAAACACATTTTAAATAAAATAATTGAGGTGTTAAGTTTGGTCGGCTATATAGTTCTTGTTCAACAAGAGAAAGCTTTTATCAGGTCTTGCCAAGAGAGACAGACAACATAAGAGATCATCATCCACCTGTCCAAAAAACAGATGTCACCTCAAACACCCATCTGCAATTTGTTCTCTTGTTTTGACTGTTTCAAGCAAATACAAAAAACACAGATCATGGTCACTGGGGAAATAGGGAAAACAGAAGGGGACTAAAAATAGACATCTTCAGATTCTAATAGGGTCAGTAACAATGAATTAGCTAGAAATAATGAAAACATTTGTCACAACCCATGGAACTTTACGTAGATGCAAAGAAATTACATCAACGAATCTGATCAAAACCCCTACTCTTTCTGAAACTGAATAATTCCAGTTTATTCTGACCAGAGGATAACATTTTGGCTTAAGCACTAGGAGGAATGCAACTGTAGTATTTAAGTCATACTGAATACAGCATTACTGGAACATTTGAAAGTTGTAGAGGTTGGATGAAATGGAAAAATATTATCAACTCTAGATTTAAGTTCTATTTTAATACAAACCTTTACAGATCACAGTACAAGTATTTGTATTAAATCAATTTTATATTTAGCTGCTCTGTTCTGCAGGCATTTTAACTCTAACCAGAAAACACAGAGCCTGAAATTTTATGAAGGTGTGCTGTGATGAGCTTCACAAGTCTTTCTTCATAGTTTCATAGGGGAATTTGCCTCTCATGTGGCTAAACAGTCATCTAGTCTCTTACATTTCAATGCCCAACACATATCCTTTTATTTTTCCAAATCTGAGATACCTAGGATACAGGAGCAACAGACACGCCATACAGACATGTCCTAAAGAACAAAGCAAAAAATTTTCCCAAAGCACCAGTAGAATCTACCTCATGAAGCCAGGGTGAGCAAGAAACAAATACTGCAGTCATAATATGATTTTAAGTGTTCACAATACACATTTAATGCATCACTAATAAGTTCCGTAAGGAATAGTATCACTTACACTATTGAGGTACACACATTATCAACATTATACCCACACCATGGTATAATCTTGCAATGTACAACCTGGTCCCTTTCTATAAAAGGTAGGCTGCAGCACAGTTGTTGTTCCCCCCTTCCCCACAAGCAACAGTCAAGATTTGTCCCCCTGAAATACTGGAGAAGAGAGAGGAATTGGCACCCAGCTGTATTCCTCCTACCCCATCCTAGCAGCAGATCTCCATCTCTTCCCATCAAACCCAGGAAGAGTAGTTGAGGGAAAGAATTATTCAAGTACAGGTAGTTCTTCACCCCAGAAGGGACCCCTCCCTGTCAAGGTGGCGACAGCCCAACAGACACATCCCAGAAGCCTGTCAATAATCAATTCAGCTAAAGAATAGGAAATACAGACTCCTGGCCCTTTCCTTCCTTGTTCCCACTAAATGATAGTAACCCCATTTAACCATACAGTGGTGTCACTGCAGCTGATAACAATATGCTAAGAAAATGCAAGGGACCATGCATTATTACCAGCAACATAGAGTGGGTTAGGTCCTACCATGCTAGACAGATATTCTACTTAATAAGGCAGGATCATCTTTGTACCTTGCTGCAGTATGCCACAAATACAGCAGATGATTCGTTGTGACATGTAAAAACCATAATCTACTCAGTAACCTATATAAGGGTTATTCAAGCAAGCTTACTCTGGAGAGCCAATAATGTAAGTAGTCTCAGTGCAGTTAATTTATACTTAGTTAAACTTTGAGAAATAAACAATTTGGGAGATTTCAGACTTTAAAATATATGAGCAACTTCCTCAATTCATACTCACACAGATTATTCAGGCACCTTAAAACTTTGTTAAGCACACAATACACAAGTCCATTCTTTTGGAGGGCAAGGGGGGCAAAAGCCTCCAGCTGGCCACAAGTACCCATTTGGAAAGTTTCCTTGGCTTGATAATAGCACATGCACTGCAGATGGTTAGAGTGAAATAAAATGTAAGTTTACATGCTGAAATGAAAAAAAAAAAGCCCCGAAAACAAACTCTAAGTTCTCTGAGCATTCAGATGCACCTAAAGGAGACAAGACAGCTGGAAAGAAGACAAAATGACTATTTATTTTTTTTGCCATTGTTTCAATACAGTGCAACACTTATCAAAAAGAATAATTCTAGCTGAGTTTTATGCTGACAGTACTGTCAACTTCAGAGGTAACAAATCTGCCACGTTTCCACTGCTGGAGTTCAGAAGATACTGCAGGTATACTGGACAGCTTGCTCTCTTCCTCTACTAGAAAACACCAGAACTGAAGAACATCTCCATAGCATGTTTCCCAGCCCTCCATAACAATTACCTTTAATAACTGAGATAGCATTTGCTTTGGCTGTAGCAGACCCCATGGTGAGAAAAAAAATAAATCTCTCCAATACTTTTTTTTCCTTCACACATGGCACAGAGCAGAGAACTGCTTTTGAAAGACTATATTGACATTTCTATACGTCAAACTAGGATTCACTTACTTTAAAGTAACACTAGTTGCTTATTTTTGATAAATCAACCTGTCCCCTTTTTTCTGCTATTCCAGAAAAGCTGAATTCCAGAAGCTTATGTGCTCCATCCATCAACTTCATGTTGCTGTCCTGGTTATCAAAGGTCACCTAAAATGGCAATACACACTAAGGGACCTAAATCCCACTTAGTGATAAAAGACCTGTTTAAATGTTGTGGTGGTATGTCAAGTCACCTCTTTGCAAATAAAGGCCAGCAATACTAGAAGAAGCTACAGAAGAATCTAAGGTCATGGCCTCTCTACAATAGTTATTTTAAAAGCAAATTATATTACACTTCATGAACTGCTGTATTTGCCTTTAAATGCAGTAAGGCCACAAGTGGCTTTGTATACTATCCAGTCAACGATACATAGTGCACATGAACATTGAGTAGTGCGATTCCTTAACAATTCTATTTTTCTGCTATTGCCTGGAGTAGTAAGGGAAAACCTTAACTTTTTTTTCAAGCAAATTACACAATGGCAGTCAAGATGGAAAATTAAAAGACAAGTTAGGGTAGCTACAGAAATCAGAGTGGAAACTATTTAATGCAGAAGTGTGAAGATAACTTCCATCCCATTTGAAGTTATGATGAATAAAGCATTTATATGATAATCTGACAATAGAACTACATAGGGCCCAGCAGAACTAAGAACTCCTTTTTTTTTTGTAAGCCTGTTTTACAGGCTCACTCCCCAACCCAATAGGGACGCATGGTGAATTTTATTTTCTCTATAAATTTTTGGGTATGCATTCTGCTTAAGTAATCAAAATAATTTTTTTTTTCAGATTACACCTGGAAGCAAGGCTTCAGCTGCCAATCTGTGCCCTGGTGATGTTATTGTAGCTATTGATGGTCTAAGCACAGAGAACATGACACATAACGATGCCCAGGAGAGAATTAAAGCAGCTGCACATCAGCTTTGTTTGAAGATAGAGAGGTGTGTGTACATATCTCCTTACTTCTCAAAGAAGATACTACCCCACTAACAAATTACATAGTATAAATATTATATAGTGTAACTATTTTAAATAGCTTTTAAGAATTTCACAAAACCTTTAAAAATTACAAGCACACAGATCTACCTTGCTAACTCCAGACCAGGCAAGACTCAAGAGAACATGTCTTCATAGGCACAAGAACAGCTTCCCTCAGACTACTCACCATTTATTGAGTTGTGAACCATACCACCTACTGCCTCTGCCAACTCTGAAAGTCCTACATTTGCTGTCAGTAAACAAACAGATCTCCATATTTTGAGGAAATAATAAAACCCCCAGCTAGCAGTTACTTGTTCAGTTACCTCTCTGCTCTAACATTCACTCAGCCACAGGTACATTTCACTGCCTCCTGCTCCCAATCACAGATAAAGCTGCTATCCTCCCAGTTAAGGAAATGAACGCCACATCAGACTTTCATAAGGGGGCAACAAAGGAGGGGGTTTAAAACCAATTTCTTTGGTCACAATGCATTAAATCATACACAGGATTCTCAAAGCACAGTTAAAAACAAAAACCACAAACACAACACTAAAAAGCCTCACTTACCTAAACTGCAGAAGTCCAGAAGCCTTTTTTTCTTGTATTCATTTCTCTCAACTAAAGCCAGCAAGAGAATCAGCCTGCATCTTTACATTTGCTAACTGAGTTTGCTCAGTCTTTAATCAGGATCACCCAGTGCACCCTTTCAGCTGTTTCCAATAAAGAGACAGCTCTGAGTGACTGAAGCCCTTGAGGACTTCTTTACAGCTGACCACAATATTTCCTTCTTAATACAGAAGGTGGGATTGTTTTGTTTTGGGGTTTTTTTGTAAGGAGCATTGTCTGATTACTAGAGCACACACCACTGGTAAAAATTCTTAGTTAATTCCAGGTTCTGTTTCAGATTGGCACATGCCATTTAGCAACTATTTTAGGGAGCAGTTTTCAAAGTAAAAATGTAACTGTACCCATGACATGCACATATTTTAAAAAATGCAAAATAGTTGTATTTATAGACTAATATTCATATTTGTAGAACAATATTAATATTGAAATTCTTGCACTATTTTAAAATTAGCTGCCAAATTTCACTTTGTCAATGAAAACAGAATTGTAACTGATATTTGGTATTTGTTATCTCTGCCCAAGTGACTGAAATTGTGCATATATGTTACATACCCAGATTGCACTCCTCCTACATTGAAAAGCAGGCTTTGCATGGATATTGTGGTCATAAAAAAAAAAAAAAAAAGTTGTTTAGGATTATTACTAATAAATTCACTTAATTGTACAAAATATTCTGAGGATGCAACATTCATTTTATCAAACATTAAAATAAACAAAAGTGTAAAAGGTTGGTCAGCTCAGGTCAGAAAGGCAGTAATTTCCCTTTCCCTTTACTCTTGGTAACTACTAACTAATTACTTCCCATTGTTCGTGGTCTATATAATTTTTTTAAAAGTAAATACACTTTTTACAGATGTTGTTTACATGTAGTACACATACATTGTTGAGGTATTTTTTGTCAAAATATTAAAAAACGTTGAACAAACTGCATATTTTCAAGCTATATTATATTTTACAGGGACATATACAACTGTATCGGAAATCAAGTTATTTAAATTCTGCCTTTCTTTCTTTCTTTCTAGGACAGGAACTAAATTATGGTCCCCACAGGTTTCAGAAGATGGCAAAGCACATCCCTTCAAGATAAATTTGGAAGCTGAACCACAGGTATGAATTGTTAGAAGTGACATAGCCATTTTCATTCGCCTTTTTACATACTAAAGATACCTCGCGTGTGGTCATTAAAATTCTCTGAATAGAACTCTATCCATTACCTGCCCATTTAAGCTAATATGAACCATCAGGATTATGACATGTGTGAACATCACTTTATCTGACTGGATGTTTTTGATTTTTCAGCTATAACTGAAACAAAACATCAGTAAGTTGTAACACATTATCATTTTTTCTTTAAAACCATACATAGCACCATAGGTTTTTTGTGGAAAGAAAATTTCTCCATTTATTCTAATTTGGTTTAAGTTGCCTTAACTCTTTTTGATATTCTTCATCATATGAGGAAGTTTTTCAATCAGGAATAAATGTCAAGTACCAAAGCAATGCACTCATTGCATCACAAAAGTTATTTTGATGCAAGTCAGTTAAAAAGAGAGCTCCATTAATGTTGGATCTCTTTACCTCCATACATTTTTATATTACATCACAGAACTGAAAGACAAACTTGCATAAAACCTACATACTGATCAATAAGCAAACCATTCACCACATTTGACCAGCAAAGTCTTGATCCTTCTATACAACCAAAGAAAATCCAATCATTTTAAATCCTCCTCTATCTTCAAACTATCACCCAGTCCCTTGTGCAAAGCTATGAGCCAAAGTCTCTGTATTGTTAATAGTTACTTAGCTAGCTACTGTCTACAACTAGTGCTTTATTCCTTTGTCATTCCTCTTTAACCTACATGAACATTTGCTGTTCTCGCAAGAGCAGGGAGGAAAGAGCATTCTGCTGATCCTGGAAGGCCAAGATCAAAGCAAGTATGTTGAAGTATTTACTCCGTGTTATCCTAGAAAAAATCTGAGTGCAGATTTCATTTCAATAAATCCTATGCAATAAATACTTCCACCATCTCAGTTTTCACAGAGGCACTCCCAGACATGAATATGGCATTTCAGTGTCCCAGTTCTCTTTTTCCAATCTAAAAACTTGTATTAAATGATACAGCAAACTTCATCAGGAATAACATAGCCCCTTCATCAGTAGGAGTATAGTGAAGATACAAAATTATTTTTATTGTATAATTTTTGTGGAACAGCTAGGATACACATAAAATAAACAGCAATGGAACAATTGCACTGAGAAAGCTATAGAGAAAAATATCAACGACAGGAGAGTAATCCTTTTGCACAAAAGCTGCATTCCTACAAAGGGTAGTTACTTAAAAATAAATCACAACATTTCACAGAGTGCTATCTGGCAGACTACTGAAAAGCAGTCTCCATTGGACAACTAGAAAAACTGTTTCTCCTAGATTAAATAGCCAGCCTCTTAATTTTAATATATCTCTCTAGGAAAATCAGGAGTCCAGGGTATAGTTAATAAATACCAGGCCCCAGAAATGTAGCAGTGCTTATAAACAAATATGTTAAACCATTCTAGGGATGATTTACATGTTAGATTAAATTCTTCCATCAGGAACATCCATCACTCTGATCTCCCTGTGGAAAAAAAATAGATCCTTTTTTTTTTCCTACAATTGCTGTAATATTAAATGAAATTATACTCCATATTTCGTCACAACGAGACACAGCAGTGCGTGTAGCAGTGGTGAAAACGGTACAACATCAGAGTTTCCTGAACCTCAGATGACAAATTATTGCACAACTATAACCTGTGCTGTTTAGGTCATATTAGATTTTACTTAAGTCTGACAATAAATGAAGGCTTTGAATCCCAGACAAATGCAGAAAAATCCACTAGTATAGTTTTACTTTAAATGTAAAGCCATTTACTGATAAGTGTTGTACGCACCAACTGGTGTGCAGAAATGGCAAATCACTGAATTCTATAAAAAGCATATCCTCCACTTAAATAATAATTAAATTCCTCAACAGGTCAGAGATGTTATGAATGTAGTCAGACTTTTTTCACTCTTACCAGATAGACATTTTAAAGTTCACTAAGAAAGTTTCAAAAAAAGAAGTCAGTAATTTAAAATACATTATAAGTCAACTAAATAACAGTAATAAATGAAGACTTACACAGTCTTCTTGGTAAGTATCTAATTTCTATTTGCAAGCTAGTAAAAGGTAGCTAGAAAAGAAAGTAAAACATATTTTAAACTGTTGAGCAATTTGGCCAAATATCTGACAAAAGACAATTACTTTAGCTTCCATGAATGAGAATTATTCTACAAATGCTTGAAAAATGTGAAATGTGAAAACTGACAAACATTGCAGCCATGGAATAAGGAACCTTTACACCATAGGAAACTTTTGCATTAGGCTGAGTATCCCCCAAGAGTCATCTAGAGATTGATACAGGCAATTGTCACAGCAAAATAAAAGCTTCCACAATAAGGAAGGCCTCTGGGAAGAGAAAACTAAGGCAACAATTCTAGTAAAGACCTTACAGCAGTAAGAGGCTGACTGAGAGCCACTCTTGAAAACTACACATTCTACATAAAAAACCAGTCACTAATTTCATTTCACCCTGGATAAATATCAGGAAATAATAGACTACTTGAAGTATTGCTAATAGAATCACATTTTGTATAAAAGCAATTTAGAAAATAAGGTTCTCAAAGACTACAATTAGGAAGAGAAAACAAAACGATCTAAATGGCAAACTGTATCTTATAATTTTTTTTTTACATCCTTTCTGCTGTATTTTCAATGTAAAACAATACTGTGACCTGTAATTTTATTTTTTTTTTTCCAGTTACAGGCCCGTTAACCTCATTTAAAATTAATTTGTTCCCATTAGCACAATTTTTTGAATTGTTTTTATTTGGGATATTCTGGTTTGCTTCTATATTTGCCTTTGACTAGCCTTTTGGCCATGACAGACACTACACATTCCTGGAAGATATAAATATACTATACACATAGATAAGTATATAAATTTTAAAAATCCCAAATCACTAACCTAAAAAGTAAGTTTATTACCACTTACAATCAAGTCTTGAAACATTGTAATTGTGCTAGTCTAGTTTTGAGGACCTATCCCCTCTCCCATAGCAGCATTCACAGATAAAAGATTTTTGTCACATAACTCCAAAATGTAAACATCTGTGTACTGTCATAGCAATTATCCCCAAGGAATACCATCATATGGTCCATGCTGGATGCACTTCTACATACTTTGGGGGCTACATTCATTCTATCCCTGATAACCTGTATCAATACAAAATGTAGTTAGCCATACAAAAAGGATATCAGTAAGATAGGAAAAAAAAAAAAAAAAATTAAATACTGTAATTCTCAAATATTCCTGATCAGGAATTTCAACAACCTCCAGTTCTCATTTAGCCTTTGAACTAAAGGAGGACTTTTCACAAACTCAATGAGATCCAACAAACACAAGAGCTGGACTATTTTTGCTGCTGTATGTTCTGTCACTGATATTTTATATGAATAGATGAGTTTAAAAAAAACAAAACCAAAACGGAATTTAAGTCTAACTAACTGCAAATACTTGTTGCACAACTGTTACATTGTAAACATGCTACTATGGTGCCACATGTCTTCTGTGCTGTTCATTTGTCAACAAGAAATAAAACAAAGGGAATGAAATTACAATGTTCACAGTTGGGTTTGTTTGGTTTGTATCCTACATGGATTTAAATCAATTTTAAATACTTTGACATTAATATCTTTCATTAAGTAGACATGATCCTAAACACTAGTAGATTATTTCATTTACTAATACATTTTGTTAACTGCAACCCAGTTCTATCAGACAGAAACAAGGAATTGCAAGTACAATCTTTGTGCTCTTTCATCTGATTGCTTCTTTCAGTAGCCTCTTACAGTGCAATGCTGCTAAACATTTTCATTTAATAAAACTGCTTTTTACTGTTTGCATTTTCTGGTTGCACGTTCTATATATCCATGACTTTTCTTTACATGTTCTCCTAAATATATTTCTGAAACTGTTGTTTTCAATTAAAAGAAAGGGCCAGTTCACATACAGGTTTTAATATTTTTTTATAAATTATTCACCAAAACTTTGAACAGAGACTTGATACAGACCAAGAAAGGAAATAATACTCTGAGTACTAATAACAATGTATAGATGTCAAAAATGCATCCACGTTTATCTAATCTGCTCTTCTTATCTTGATTTATTCTGTGGATTTGAGTATTCAAATACCTATTTTGATTTGTGGTAATAAGTTGTATTTGTTCTAACTGGAAATTTTTCTAGCATTCCTAAAGGCTAAGGTAATCTAAATAAAAAAGGCATTTCTGCCTAAAAAACCCACACATTATGTTTAGAGTAGTATTTAGCAGAACAAGGAGACTCGTTTTTACATCTTACAGGACTTAAGTAAAAGCCCACAATTGCACCCAAGTAACTTTAAAGCTGAAGATGTTGGGTGTGTGACCATTAAAAACATGTGATAGCAAATACCAGACTATAAACTGTATGCAGCAATTTAGCCAAAAGCTCCCATACCTAAGATACAAGCTTCAACATTTTGAAATAAATCTCATTCAGAACTTAGACTGTCTATAGGTCATATAACACAGTGGGATAGCAATATAAATACAGAAATGTTCTATACTATTGTAGATGCATTCCTAGTACACCAATCACACCTCAATACCAAAGCCTAAGCCAGAGAACTAACAAAGATTTCTATGAAAATAGAAGTTTTAAGGACCTGTGCTATCTTAACATGGCAAGTTTCAGTCTCTAAAGAAAAAACAATTCAGATTGTAGAAACCTATGTGTTAGGAACAAAAGCTTTTTATTCCATATGGAAGTGCTCTTGCAGCACTGTCTTCTAAGGGCTCTTCAGGACACCAGGACAAGGTGATGGACAACTGCAGCCAACACTCTTCATCCATTAGCACAGAGGGAAAACAAAAACCATTAGCAGATGACACCACCATTTTTTCCAAAGTCTGTATTTCTGATGGACCTGAGTTGACAGGAACTCAGAGGAGACTGTACTAAATGTGCACAATACAAATAAGTGTATTTTCACACAGTCAACAGTCTCTGTAATTCCTAGCTGACTGCTACAGAAAAACATTTGTCACGGTTTAGGGTCAGGGTGGCCCCTTAGACCAATAACAGACGCTCTCTGTTAAACCCCCTCCCTCCCCAAAGGGGAAGAGAAAGGGAATAAGGGAGAGAGACTTAGCAATTAGAAAAGGAAACTAGAACAG